>PVIU01023935.1:0-26468 GCA_004026605.1 Ondatra zibethicus | reverse complement strand
CTAACACGCACAAACACACACACACGAGAAGAAGGAGGGAGTAATAGAAAGAGAAAGAGAGAGGTCAAACTACATCTAGCATATGATAAAATTATTCAAGCATGTCATTTATTGAGTCTGATTGGATTTTAATGGAGCTGATAATACACGTTGACAACTTGCTAAATTATTGTCAGAAATATTGAACAATCTCTTCTTATTATGCATGACAGTTAGTTAAGTGGCATAAATTGTGGGGTACTGTAGGAGTGGGGTGTGCTATGAAAGCACACTGACAGGAGCTTTAAGAGAAGGAGTAACTGTGTTCCTAATGACCTCCTATAATAATTCAGAGACAGTAATCAGATGCAGGTTTGTGGTGCTTCTTTTGTGATACTTTAAAGAACAGATAGTCACCTGAATACAAAACACTTAAATCTATATAATGCATAAATAAGTCTGTTAGATGTATGTGCATATAGAATATTTACTTACTTATATCTTTTATTAAAATATGAAGACACTGTTTCTATGATATAATTCAAATGTCTCAGCCCCCAAATAATTAATATGATAATCATTTGTTAGCTAATGGACTGGTAAATTGTGGTAATTAATAAATGGAAATTAGTAACATATTTTAAAATATTTTATTGAAAACAAAGCTGTCTATGATTATTACCTGAAAGTAGTTTATTTGTTGAAACAGTTAGCTCTTATAATCCATTCATAGTATATATATATATGTATATATACATATATATACATATATATATTAATAATGTATACTGTGTGATAATGAAGTAACAAATACTTATTTAAGGTTAGAAGATGACAATGGGAATACCATCAATCCAAAAGGACTGATATCTGACAACTATTTCAAATATAATGGAATATCTGGAAAAACTAATGTTTTATATTCTTCATATGCTATGATATGTTGCTTTTTGTATCAATATTATATTATGGATTTGTTTAAGACATATTTGGTTTACATGTGTACATGTCTATGTCTACATCACTACATGTATGTAAGACCACTGCTTGCTAAAGCCTAGAAAAGCCAGAATAGAGTTCTAGCATTGAAATGACTATAAGCTACCATGTGGAAGCTGTAATGAAAACCTTATTAAGAGTTTATAACCACTGGAACATCTGCTCAGTCTCTAGATTTCATTATTATTTCATTTATTAAAAATTAGTCACTAAGGGGTGGGTAGAGCCAGGCAGTGGTGGCATATACCCTTAAACCCTGTACTCAGGAGGCAGAGGCAGAGAGATCTCTGTGACTTTGAGATCAACCTGGTATACAGAGCAAGTTTCAGGACAATCAGAGCTACATAGAAAAACCCTGTCTCAAAAGTCTCAACAAAGGTAGGAGAAGAAGAAGAAGAAGAAGAAGAAGAAGAAGAAGAAGAAGAAGAAGAAGAAGAAGAAGAAGAAGAAGAAGAAGAAGAAGATAAAGAAGAAAAAGAAGAAAAAGACGAAGGCTGTGCATAGGTGAATAGCTCATAAGCAGACCCCTGGTCTAGCATGTGCAAGGCTAGGGTGTGTTTTTCGGCCCCACAAAGAAAATAAAAACAGAGCAAACAAGCTGAATCTTCATCAAATATACATTTTAATTAAATAACTTTAACTCCTAATACCATATCTGGTGTGTAAGTGTGTCAGGTCTCACAAAAAAAAAAGAAAAACTTGACAAATTGTCATTTAGAGGTTGACATCCAGTTATGTCAGCACCATTTGTTGAAGGTGCTTTCTTTTTTCCATTGTATAATTTTAACTTCTTTGTCAAAAATCAGGTGTTCATTGGTGTGTGGATTAATATCCAGGTCTTCGATTCCATTGGTCAACATCTCTGTTTTTATGCCAATACCAAGCTGTTTTCATTACTGTAACTCTGTAATAGAGCTTGATGTCAGGGATGGTAATGCCTCTGGAAGTTCCTTTATTGTATAGGATTGTAGAAAAATGAAAATAGATTCATATCTATCCCCATGCCCAAATGGATTAGAGACCTCAATGTAAATCCGACCACACTGAACCTGATAGAGGAGAAAGTGGGAAGTAGCCTTCAATGTATGGGCACAGGAGACCACTTCCGAAGTATAACCCCAGTAGCACAGACAATAAGAGAAACAATGAATAAATGGGACCTCCTGAAACTGAGAAGTTTCTGTAATGCAAAGGACACAGTCAAGTCAATAAGACAAAAGGCAGCTTAATAAATGGGAGATCTTCACCAACCCCTCATCTGACAAAGGACTGATTTTCAAAATATATAAAGAACTCAAGAAATTAGACATTAAAATTCTAAATAACTGGATTAAAAAATGGTGTACTAAACTAAACAGAGAATTCTCAATAGAAGAATTTCAAATGGTCAAAAGATACTTAAGGACATGTTCAACCTCCTTAGCTATCAGGGAAATGCAAATCAAAACGACTCTGAAATACCATCTTACAGCTGTCAGAATGGCTAAAATCAAAAACACTAATGATATCTTATGCTGGAGAGGATGTGGAGTAAGGGGAACACTTATCCATTGCTGGTGGAAATGTAAACTTGTACAACCACTTTGGAAATCAGTGTGGCAGTTTCTCATAAATTGGGAGTCAAACTACCTCAGGATCCAGCTATATCTCTCTTGGGAAAATACCAAAAGATGCTCAATTGTACTACAAATGCATTTGTTCAACTATATTCATAGCAGCATTATTTGTAATAGCCAGAACCTGGAAACAACCTAGATGCCTCTCAACAGAAGAATGGAAAAAGAAAGTGTGGCACATCTACACTTTAGTGTACTACTCAGTGGTAAAAAAAACAATGACATCTTGAATTTTGCATGCAAATGGATGGAATTAGAAAACACTATCCTGAGTGAGATAATTCAGACCAAAAAATATGAATATGGTATGTACTCACTCATTAGTGGATACTAGTCATAAAGAACAGACATTGAGCCTATAGTTCATGATCCTAGAGAAGCTAAGTAATAAGGTGAACCCAAAGAAAAACATATACAGATCCACCTGGAAATTGAAAGCAGACAAGAACACCTGACAAAATTTGGATCATGGGAGTGGGGGGTAGAAGTAAGGGGAGACGGAGGAGAGGTGTGGAGAAGGGGGAGGGTTGGTGATAGCTTGAGGGAATGGGATAGTCGAGATGGAGGAAGGACAGATATGAGAGCAAGGAAAGAGATATCTTAATTGAGGGAACCATTTAGGGGTTAGCAAGAAACCTGGCTCTAGAAAAATTCCCAAGAATCCACAAGTATGACCCCAGCTAAGACAATAGAGAAGAGGGTGCCTGAACTGGCCTTACCCTGCAGTCAGACTGATGCTTATCTTAAATATCACCATAGAACCTTCATCCAACAACAGATGGAAACAGAGGCAGAGACCCACATCAGAGCACTTGAATGAGATCCCAAGGTCCAGTTGAAGAGCAGAAGGAGGGAGAGTATGAGCAACAAAGTCAAGACCATGAGAGGTTCACCCATTGAGACAATTTGTCTGAGCTAATGGGAGCTCACCAAATCCAACAGGACTGGTAGTGAACAAACACAGGATCAAACTAGTCCCTCTGAATGTGGTCAACAGTTGTGGCAGATTGAGGGGTCACAGATAGTGATACTGGGATTTGTCTCTACTGCATGTACTGGCTTTTTGGGATCCTATTCTCTTTGGATGTATACCTTGCTCAACCTGGATGTAGTGGAGAGGGCCATGGACTTTCCACAGGGCAGATTAGAGGGTGGTGGGGAAGGGTATGTGGAGGGAATGGGAGGGGAGTGAGAGGAGAGGAGGAAGTGAAAAATTGGATTGGTATTCTTTAAGTAATAAAATAAAATTAAAAAAAGATCGTAAAAAATTGTCATTTATAAATCTGGAACCGAATTCACCTTGAATTTGTCTTCTGCCTCTGTGCTACATATCTACCTATTAGTGACTAATTATTTTTATTGTGGAAACTTATCATAAAGCCTGGACAGTTTGCCCATTGGTTACAAAATCTTATCTGGCTAAGTGTCATAACTGATGGATATACTTAGTGAACTGCTAAACCCAAAAGGGCACAATTGTAATTTACCCCGATTGCTGGAGGTTGGAGATGGACAAGAATGAGAGGAATGTATTCTGGATAGCCTTCAATTTCCAGTGTAACATACAAAAAAAAAAAAAGGAAAAGAAATGAAATAAACTGGCTTCCATATTGAAGGTTACCTTTGTAAGGCAAGGAAGAAGAAGGAAAAGTAATTGCTATGAAACAGCCTGAGGAGTGACTGAAGACAAAGTTTTGTGTTCAGCAAAAGGCTTTGGGGAACTTCCTATCTCCAACTTTATTACGGTTCCCTCCTACATCTCTATTTCACACATGTTTGAGGGAAAGTCTCACCAATATTCACCATCAGATATTGCACACCTCCACATCCACTCAAACCCATACCCTTGAAATACAAATGACTAAAAAATATTCAAAGAAATTTTTAACTCAGGCAGTGGTGGCTTTTAATCCCAGCACTTGGGAGACAGAGGCATGAGGATCTAAGTGAGTGCCAGGACAGCTAGGGCTACAGAGAAACCCTGTCTTGAAACACCAAAGAAAGAGAGAGAGAGAGAGAGAGAGAGAGAGAGAGAGAGAGAGAGAGAGAGAGAGAGAGAAACTTTACACCAAGCACAATAGTCAAGAACAATAACATAAATAACAATAACATAAATAATATTAATGTGAGCTTGTGAAGATGTGAGGTAAAGGTGCGTTCATCAATTTCTTCAGTTGCTGTTTAGAGTGCAAACTTGTACAGACCCTACGGAACTCAGTGTGGCATTTTTCAATACTTGAGAATAGATCTACCTCAAGTTCCAGATATACCGATCTTGCCACACAATCAAGGGACTCTGTATCATACAACACAGGCACTTACTCATCTACTCTCATTACTGTTTTTAATCGTAAACTCAGGGATTGGAAACAGTCTTGGTGTCTGTCAAAGATGAGTGAATGAAAATAAATGTGGTACATTTACAAAATGGTTATTGCTCACCTGTTAAAAAATCAGATGGATTCAGAATAAAAGTTATCCAGGGTGAGATAACCCATACCCCTAAAGACTTAGAAATTGATTTGGTTATTTGTGGATGATACCTGTTAAGGCTTCAATAATCAGGCTACAATCCATATAAACACAGAGGCTAGGCATAGAACAAGTGACTAGGGGGAAGGAAGGATATCCTAAAGAAGGGAAATAGAATTTGTAGGTATAGATAAATGGCTGGGGGGGACAAGAACAGGAAGATTAAACATAGAGGGGGAGAAAAAAGATGGGTAATGTAGGCAGAGGTTGTTTGTTCATTTCCAGGTCACCCAGACCCAAAATAATCACACAGAAACTGTATTAATTAAAACACTGCTTGGCCTTTTAGCTCAGAATTCTTTTTTTGTTTGTTTGTTTGCTTGGTTTTTTTTTGTTGTTGTTGTTGTTTTTCCAGACACGTTTCTCTGTAGCTTTGGAGCCAGTCCTGGAACTAGCTCTGTAGACAAGGCTAGCCTCGAACGCCTGCCTCTGCCTCCCGATTGCTGGAATTAAAGGCATGTGCCACAACTGCCCGGCTAGCTCAGAATTCTTAATAACTAACTCTTATATCTTAAATCAACCCATTTCTATTATTTTATATTATACCATGAGGCTGATGGTTTAACAGTAAGATTCTGGCTGGTGGCTTGCATTTTTCTCCTTTGGCAGCTACATGGCATCTCCCTATATCTGCCATCTTTCCTCCTCTATTGGTTTGGAATTCCTACCTTGCTCTATTCTGCTAAGCCACTGGCTGAAACAGCTTCTTTATTAACCAATGGCAATGAAACATATTCACAGCATACAGAAGGGAATCCCACATCAGGGTAAGGGGAGGAATATTGAGGAGGGGTAGCTAAAACTAAGGGCCATTTGAGGGATCATATGAATACTGGATACATTCAAAGCTTCTTAAATGCATACATATATGAAAGAAATCTAAATAGAATCACTAATAATTGGAGAAACAAAGACCCAACAAGATATTTCTTGTCCCCCTTTGAAATCTCCAGTGCCAGGAATGGGTTACATCTAATAAAACTGTTGGGTCAGGGGCCATATGGAAACCCCCAAACAACCCAAGCTATTGTCAAGGCTATTGGTCACCCTGCACAAATTGATGGCCAAGCTTATTATTGCTGAAGATAATGCCTACATAACTCACTAAACATGGAGAAGTCAAAATGGTGTCTACATAGATCTTTAACCATTTTTGATTACTCTTCTTGGTACTGGAAGATACTCAGTACACTACTATAGGAAAAACATAAACACCTAGCCAGCTACAATCCCTTTGATCTACAATGGCTACCTCCTTGCATGATATACTGACACACTTGTGACATCAAAATTATGGAAGTAACAAACCACTATGTGATTGGACTTAAGGTCCATTCTATGAACCCATGCCTGATACTGCTTTGGTAGCTAGGAATCTGAGACCAATAGAGTACAGACCTAAGGTTAAAGAAAATACTGCTGTACTGCTAAAGGAACTTAGCACTAAAATATCTTCTGATGACATTCTGGTCTACTCTGGGATCAGTGCACTGCTCAGTCAACAGCAGAGAAGCTTTCTCCTGCAGTAGATGGGGAAAAATAGATGAACCCACAGCTAAACAATGAGCAGACAAGCAGAAAGTGAGAGATTTTTGAGTCAGTCAGTCCTAAATGGAAGTTTTCAATCAAAGATGTGCCCTCAGGGCACAGAAAACCCTGCATAAGAGGAAATTGAATGCTGGTGAGGGCCAAATAGGATGGAGGACACTAGAAAACAAGGTCTCTGGAAACAACATGGCTGACACACATATGAACACCCAGAGTCTGCGGCAACACGGACAGGTATGCACAGGGTAAGGCAGATTGGGTCTCTAAATTAAGAGGGAAATTGGACCCTAAATCCTACCCTAAACCAGAACTTAATTCCAATTGACAACTTCTTGCAAAAATAAGATTACTTTTCTCCAATGGAGTCTCACTGAGTATAAAACCACAATCCATCCTTCAATGGCACATCCCATGCTCAGCACTAGATGTCCAAAGCAAATTCAATAGTATTTTTGGAAGATTTTTATATATGGCTTGATTGAGTGATTGATTGATTGACTTTTTTTGTGTAGGTCCACTTTGGGAGAGTGTATATATAAGTGAAATCTTGGAATGTTTCTGTTTCTGTGCCTAGTGTACTTCACTTAGCTGTAGCCTCAAAAATTCTGACAGATTCATGCATTCTGTTATAAATGGTGGACTTTTCTAAGATTTTAATGTTTAAATAGGGTTCTTAATATTGAAAAATGTGAAATAATTTCTAGATTTTTTCTGCTTAATTTCTTTTAAGAAGTTAGAAGATTAAATATGGTTATTTCATTATAATTTTTAAATTCCTTATCTGAAAAACACATATATTTGTATGATGCACTTTCTTTGTCATATTGTAAAATTTCATTATGTATCTCAAGTAAGTGAATTAATATGTATGAAATGAACTTCACTTAGTGAAATCAGATAAGACTGATAGCATGTTATTTCTTAAAATTATGGCAAACAGATATAAACATATCAATTACATTAAAATTAATTGTAAAGTGTGTAACACAAAGTACTAAATTAAATGAAATAGATTAATTTAAATGTTTGGCTGAAATAGAATTAATGAAATCATAGTAGTCACTTGAAGGAGGCCCATTTACATTTATATTGTTGAAAGCTAAAGAATAGTACTTCAAAGATTTCAGACTAGTATTCATTGGCATAGATTTTTATAAATGCTTCTATGTAAATATGCATTTCATTTGTTAATGAGTTGTTTCTTGGATATGAAATTTATGGGAAAAATGGAACTGTCTTTTCCTTTGATTAAATTAATGTCTTGGATAAATAGACATAGGAATTCATCGATTATATGGTATTCATTTATACACATACAAGACATGTGTATCCATCATTCTCTCAGAAAACTAAGAGACTACCTGACTAAGTTTTAAAGACCTTACTTAAAACAGTGATAGACCAAGTACTTATATTAAAACATATATATTAAAACAAATATTAAAAGATGTGAATATAAATTCCCATAGCTGACAGTGACCAGCACTCATTCCTTCTTGCCTTAGGGACCTAGATGCATCCTTAGTCCAGTCACAGCCGAGTGAACAAATATGGTGCAGTTATGGATATTCTATTAGATGCACATCCTCAGAAACAAGTGTTTTTATGAATTAATTCTCAGCCATGGAAATAGTGTTAGAATTATCAAATCATGTTTCCTTTAGGACATGGCTTCTACTCCATCTTGAGAACTTCATATACTTTGCACAGCCCATCTTATTTAATAGGACTATTAATGTAACACTCAGAATTAGATGTTAAATTACCTTTGCTCTTTGCCATTTTCAATAAATATTTAAATGACAAAAAAGGCAATTGTGAGAAAGTGTGGACAATTCAATCGAGAAATTTATAGTGAGGTTTTATATGCTCCATCATTCCATCAGGACAGGAATGGTTACAACCCCTTCAGTACTTAATCCTAGCTCCACTTTCATCATAAATGAATTAGGGGGAATGGTTACAAATGAATAAACAGGGAAACATACACATTAAAAGACTTATTTTTCCCATGTTATTTTACTGAACAAAATTCATCTATGAAATAGCCTCTTTCCTAGAAGCATATCCTATCTGTTTTTGAAACATCTGCTTAGCCACTTGAACTCTGGTGTGGAAAGACAAGGTGTAATCCATATGACTGAAGATCTTAAGGAATGAATGACCAAGAGGTGAAATATCACCAGGGAATCTTAAAGTTCAAGTCTAATAAGTCATGCAGGCAAGAACTACAAAGATGACCAACAAAGATCTTACACTTTCCAGTTCAGCTTATAGTGACTCTATCTCTGCTGTACTGAGAAAGCCTTCAGCTAACAAGTTTCAAAAGTATACAGCCAGCATCAATGTCACAATGTACTTACTAAAATCTAAAATGCAAAACCCAACAAAACAAAAGAGACAGGCAAGTGGAATGTTTGATGCTTCATCTTAGACAGCTGGCTCAATTCAGAAGGAATTCTCATTGCGTTAAATCGTAAGAGTAATATGTACATGTGCCCGTACTTGCACTATTGATTCTGGAAAAACAATGCAAGTATAAGACATTTGAATAAATCTTACTGCTTAAAACAAATTATATGATTTCTTATATTGCAAAGTAAACATAGTACAAATTAAATCGGAAATAAGCATACAGAAATATGCAATTTTATGGTGTCTTAAGCCACATTAAACACGTAAAACACACTTATACAAACACTTACACACACACTTATACACATACATTCGCACACACAGAACCCTTTTATTGGAGCAATGTTGACATTAAAGACACTCCCTGTGACACAGGATAGTTTGGAATCAGACCCTAAATTATCACTAATATGTTTTGTGAAAACAAAATTTAGTCTTAAGAGATGGAACATGAAAAATATATTCTATATACATATATATAGAATACACATATTTCAAAGATAAGAAAACATTTACTCACAAAGCTACCAAAATAACAATTGTTTTCAATTCTACTTAGTATTTGAATCTGAGTTAGATATTTAAAAATTTAATTCTTATGTCTCTATGCAGACACAAATCTTTGCATTTTTCAGAAATTATATTATTGCATAGTTATTAAACTCTTTATTGGTGTTTATGATCACACAGAGACTCATATTAATTATAAATTGTTTGACCTATTAGTTCAGGTTTATTATTTACTAGCTCTTACAACTTAAATTAACTCATAATTCTTGTCTATGTTAGCCATGTGGCTTGGTACCGTTTATCAATGGGGCATCCTTATCTTCCTTCCTTTGCATTTGCATCTGGCTGGTGATTGCATCTCCCTGCCCTTCCTCTTCTTAGAATTTTCTTAGTCTGGTTGCCCTGCCTATACTTCCTGCCTGGCTACCGACAAATCAGCGTTTTATGAAACCAAAATGAGGGAGAAAACTCTACAGTATACAAGAGCATTATTCTACAGCGTAGTGATATGAAGTCAGCCATCAGGCTTTTTGATTATCTGTAAGTCTCACTACCAGGTAGCCATTTTCCAGTGCCTCTTTCGTCAACACTGTGGCATTTCATTTCTACAGCACAGGTGTGTACAGTGGGTTGGTGCACTTCTGTAGAAGTACACTGGGTTTTTTTCACAATGCTCTTTTTACCCTCCATAAATATCCCTGTCATTGCTCTCATCTCTCACACCTTTACAAATGCACACGCGCCTGCATTTTCTCCAGTCTTCACAGAGCTGAATTCCATAGCCTTCACATCTTTTCTCTGAGTTTCTCCACTGTCATTTTTGTCTGTTTCTTTCTTTGTGGTAAAGCTGCCCTTTGACAGACAGGGAGGGAGCATCCACTGACACAAAGCAGGCTAATAGTAATAGTTCAGAATTAAAATATATCACCGGTAAATTATAACACTCCACACATTAGGATAATCAGCAATTACAGTCAAATTATCTAAGCTCTCTTACTATAGAAGATTATATATTATGTATTTACTCCATAACTTTCTAAGGAAACCATAACCAGAAAGCACCAAGCAAATACCTTGTCAGAAGCCCATTTTATGAGCTGATCCAGCAACTGTTGGGTGCTGCTACTTCAGTACTTCTTTATTCCGTCTGGAAGTACTTGTAAATTTTTCACCTTATGGCTTTATAAAGCAATTAATAAAAAGAGTCAGAATGGGGATATATTAGATTTCTTTTAAAAATGTATGCATTGAATAAATAATTCTAAGTAAAACACATATTTTTTCTGAATATAAAGTAGAATAATTACCATTCATTGCTGACAAACTTTCATTAAATCTTTAACATTTTACTCTTAGTGTATCCTTTTCTCATACTCATCTATGCTTTTCCTGTTAACTCCCTACAGCAACACTCATTGTATAAATATTATTTAATCAGAGTGTGTGTGTATGCATGCCCATGGGTGGAACTGTGTTAATGACAGTGTCTGAGAGTAAATGACTCAAAAGCTCTGTGAATGTTAAGGATCTGGACTGTATTTCATGAAAATTATATGATCTGAGCAGTTGAAAATAAATTTTACTTCAAAATGTCTGTTCCTCAATTTGTACCTCTCCACCTCTGTTTGCATTTGTCCCCACTCTGAATGAGTGCTTGTAGATTATCAATTTCATAAGATTATCGATTTCACTTTAGCTTCCTCTTTTAAAGATAGTTATCATGTTACTTCCAAAAATATATCAGCAGTTGTGCAAAGTCAACCTTTGTGGCAATGGGAATAAAGTTCAGGGTGTGAGAATACTTACTCACCGAGCATGTGAACCTGAGTGTGAATTCCCAGCACCCATGTGAAAATCCACATTGATTGACATGCCTATAACCCCAGCACTGGACAGTGCAGACAGGTAGATCCCAAGAGTTTCCTTGTCATCTAATCTCACCCAAAACTAGTTTAACCCAGTTAGAATTAACTGGGACCCTGTCACTAGATGGAGAGTGACAGAGAAAGATTCACACTTTGCTGCTGGCATAGGGATGTATGAGTACATACACCAGAATATTCACATTCATGCAACATACACACACACACACACACACACACACACACATGCATACACACATACACACACACAGACACATTAAAAATGGAGTATAATAAATATGAAATTAACTTTTGTTTCTTAGCAATTGTTGTCATGACAAGTCACGTCTCTTTAAATTGTCATTTAATATATAAGCTTTTAGAAGATGCCTATGCCTCACAAACCATGTAATAAGATCTGGATTATGTATGTACTTACAACTCTTGATCAAGTGAAATAATCTTGATGGAGATTAATCTTCTTCAATATGTTTATTATATAATGTTGGATACCAGTAATATTACAGTTAATATAGGGTTTAGGTAATTATTTAAATTTGATCAACTGTGATGTTATTAAAATAGAAGATACTCATTAAAACTGTCAGTTAAATTTTTAGAGTGATTTAGGTTTTAAAACATAGGAAAATATACTTATAAGTATATAGTATATGTTTAAATTAAAATTTTCATCTCTATCCATCTTACTTTTATAGCACAAAATGAATGAATAAATTTTATGTAGACATGTAAACAAAATTCAGAAGTCAGAGGAAAAAAGAACCTGTAATATTTTTTTTAGTTTAATAGTTCATATTCTCACTTTGAGAAAATAAACAAATACATAAATAATTTTAAAATTATATAGTATTTAAGAATATTTAAAAGTCCATGCTACACACTTAAATTTATGGCAAATAGCAGGTATTAATCTGGATTTGTAAAAGCACTGACTATGCAATATTCAAATATTCCCCTATGAGTATATTAAGTTTTCTATTAATGTGTCTTTAAAATACATCCTGGGTAAGATGTGTTCTGAAAATGTTGTAAATTAATTGTATCTCTTGAATGTGCAGATGAAAATGCCTTTATAATATATTGAATTAAAGGCACAAAATAATTCCCAGAGCTCAGCAAGCCTGATACGAGTTCCTACAGTCTCTACTGGTTAATAAGCTCCAGAGGAAATAGAGTCTTAGTTTTCTAGTTTACTGCACATTGAACTGAATGGAACTACCAAACATTCAGTCGCACAAACCCGATTATTTGATATTACCTTAGATTAATCTCTTTTCTTCAAGTTTTTTTTTTGGGGGGAGAATTAATTGTTTTTATTGCACTATACATTTTCAGATCATATAAGTCTTCCAATTTCTTCAAGTTTTGGGCCAGTCTATGAAGAATTCCTAAAAACTTTGACCTTACATCATTCTACATTTATAGCACTATCAGTAATCATGCAGCTGTATTACCCTAGGCAGCCTTCCCTCATTCCCAATACAAAATGTGGCAAATAGAGGTCCTGCTGGAAATTAAGCCATCCTTTGCGTGGTTTCTAGTTTAAAATTTCGTATATTTCCTACTGCAGTTATACCATCTGTGAATTCTCATCCTGTTTTTGATATATGTGGGCCTTTGTTTTTAGTCTCATATCAATCCACATCTTGCGTACTACATTACAAGAGACACTGCTGTTCTTTTATTTCTTCTAATTAAATACTTTTCTTGATTTTTTTGCAGAAAGCTCTAAATAAAAGGTCCCTTTTATTATTCAGGTGCAGATTATTCTGATTCCTTTCCAATGGTTCATTCCTGACCAACTTTTTGAGGAAAATCTCCGTTTTTGTTGCCTTTTATGTATTACTTAACACTAGATGATGGAACTGATTTTAAATATTTAAAAATGGAGTTGGTGAGGTTGTTCAATTGCTGTACACTTGGAAAACATATCAGAGAACCTGGGCTGATCTTCCCAGCACCCACAATAAAGATGGATGTGCTGATGCATCTGTAATCCCAGACCTGTGCAGATTTTGAAAGGTAGATTCCTTGATTTCACAGGAGTTGCTAGCCAAGAAAAATAGGTAAGAGCTGTTTAAATTAGAGAATTTTTCTCAAAAATACAGTAGAGACTGACTGAGAAAGACATCTGTTATTAATTGCTGGTCTCTGCAGGCAGACATGTGAATCCACACTGACTCATATGCACTCATACACAAAGTACATGCACCACCTAAAATATAAAAGCCATATATACGTACAAAACAACATTAAATTTTACTGGCCTTTATGGGACTATTAAGAAAATGTTAAATGCATACTGGTCATATATAATAGAGACTTGAATAATGGGGTGGAAAGTCCCTTATAGGTGTTGCTTTTATTGGTTAATGAATAAAGAAGCTGCTTTCAGCCAATGACTTAACAGAATTGAGCTAGGCAAGAAACTGAATGCTGGGAGGAAGTATGTGGAGTCAGAAAGATGCCATGGAGCTGCCAGAGGGGAAAGATGTAAGCTGCCAGCTGGAACCTTGTCAGCCTTGTAGTAAAATATAAAATATAAAATAATTTTATATTTTATAATGTAATGGAAATGGTTTATTTCTAAATGTAAGAGCTAGCTAGCAATATGCTTAAGTAATTGGCCAAGCAGTGACTTAAATAATATAGTTTCTGTGTGATTATTTCGGGAGTCTGGGTGATCAGGAAATGAATGAGCAGCCTTCTATAACAGAATAATAGACCTTTACTAGATCAATAATGTGAAACAGAGGAGAAAGAGGTAGGTAAAGAAAGAAAGAGAGGGAGGGGGGAGAGAGAGACAGAAAGAGTAAGACACAGAGGCTCAAAGAGAGAGAGAGAAAGAGAGAGACAGAGAGAGAGAGAGAGTGAGAGCCTGTTCCAACATGGGAAAACACAAATGATTATAAAATTTAATATAAATATGTTATAAATTACAAATAGGATCATTTTGTTCTTTATATATTACTCAAGAAACATAGTTCTATTTAATAGCACTAATATATCTAAAACAATGAATGATTATACATAAGAGTAATCAAAATGTTGACCCTGTCCTTTGCTTTACAGAAGCTTCTCAGTTTCAGGAGGTCCCATTTATTGTTTTTCTCAGTGTCTGTGCTACAGGGGTTATATTTAGGAAGTGGTCTTCTATGCCAATGCATTCAAGTGTACTTTTCACTTTATCTTCTATGAGGTTCAGTGTGGCTGGTTTTATGTTGAGGTTTCTGGTCCATTTGGGTTGAGTTTTGTGCATGGCAATAGATATGGATTTATTTTCCTTCTCTACATGTTGATATCCAGTTATGCCAGCACCATTTGTTGAATATGCTTTCTTTTTCCACTTTATATGTTTTGCTTCTTTGTCAAGAATCAGGAGTTCATAGGTGGATTCCTCTAGTTCTCCCTTGCTCCAGTCTTGGTCTTGTATGTGTCTTCCCAGGATATGTGGTAAAATAGGTGCATCTGTCTTCTCGGTCCACTAAGAACAGTTTCCTTATAGTTTCCAATCACGTCTTTGTCTTACAATATTTCCCTCTCCTCCTTTTATGTGTTGGCCAATGCAGACCAAAGGGTAGCCAAACATGGGAACTCTGTAGCTTTATTCTTAGTTGTTGGTTTTCAGTACTGAAACATGCTATGCATACAATCAGAGGAGAAATGTAACCACCAATTTTACTCATCTGAGAAAGCTTCTGATCTGCTTTCACAACTGCCTTGGTAAGATACCCCCACTGGTGCAACAGTAATGTGAGTGTTGCGGGAGTAACCAGCTGCTCTCTGATTGGAATTCAGACCTACGGCATGAGTTGGAACCTGTGCCTGGAACTGTTATCTGGTCCAGAAGTCTATTGAGTCACAGGTCCTAGAGGAGATCTTACTACTAATATTCTCCTGGAAGGACATAGAATTAAATCAACTCTTGGTAGCTTATGGCTATAAACATAGATTCGTGCATCACTCTGCCCTCATCAGAAGCATTTTTGCAGTAAATTGCAATTAAAAGAGATCCCATCTGGTCATATGTTATTTATTTTTTTAAATCTAAGTATGAGGTTTTTGTTTTTTATTGTACTTTTTCACATCAGTATTATTGAAATTATTAGGTATTATACTTTACACAAATAAATAGCAGCCAATAATTGTGTTGTTTCATAACAAATCTTTCTGGTTGATAAGAGTGGGTGGACCTGGGCTAGCAATATCTCTACAGCTGCAAAGACTTCTGTTGTGATCCCTTAGATTTCCATGAGAGTTTTGAATAAATTAATCAACTTAGAGCATATTTTGTTTGATTGATAACCATAATTATAGTGTCCACAGCACATGAAGAGTCTTTTGTAAATAACATAAACCCATTTTGAATTGGTAAACAAAAATTAACTAATAAAACATTTTAAAACACATTGTACTTCTGTGATAATCAAAAATTATCTCTAAAGGATAGGTAAAGTTTGGAATTAAATATGTTTTCAACACAGCATTAATTATTGTTTATAGTTTCCTTTTACTTAAAAAGTTAAAACTTTGTTTAAATATGGAAAATATCATACAATAACACATAGTATGTTATCTTAAAATTTGGGAAATGGTAGTTTTACATAAGCTGTTCTTCTGAAAATAAGTTTTTTGTAAATTTCAATAAGGATGTATATACAAGAGATTATAATTCTTTTATTTGTGATGTAGAAAATCACTACACACAAATAATTCCATTCTGATCCTGATAACTAGCCAGCAGAACTAAATTTTCAGATAGTTTTTTGCATATATAAATACATAATTCAATAATCTCAAGCAATTAAAGTTGAGCAAGGTTCTCTTTTACGAAGAGTGTTAATTTCTGAAGGAAGTTAGGGCTAAAAGATTTGTCACATATACCCAATCAAAACTGACTAGCCAAATAAATTTAATGTCATGTTTAGCACTAATAGTGTAAAAATTATAAATCTAATTTTGTAGTTCATTGTCAGTAATGGAGGTCACCAACATTGATCCATGCAAACTTTTCCATGAGGTTTGGCTAATACATGTCAATGGTACACAGATATTGGGGTCGCTAGTGAAGCTTAAGCCTCTTGTGCACACTATGAAAACAACAACCTTCCAATGATAATCATATCAGCAAAGCCTACAACTAACAATACAACCATTCCTTTCAAAGCCAAGGACCAATGCCAGTAATTCCACTTAAATCTTCTATTCTACATTTTCCAGAAGCACTACCTAGTCTAATAAAACTAAAAAAATTAATGATTGGCACAGCAGTAAGTCATTAGGAGTCTGATGCTTTTAGTGTGGTAATTTGTATTGTTAGAAATAATGCTATCTTCAAAAGAGTTATGAAGAAAAATACAGGATATCTGATTAAATTTAACTAATTTTAAATGCCTATAGGTTTGTTTAGCATAAGTATCTACAAAAACATTGTATTTTATGTTTGGTAAGTCTCTCCCGAGAAGATACATATCTAATGAATTGGGAGAGAGTTTGAAAGGGATTTAAGAGTTGGTTGTTTTTTTTTTTCTTGTTCTTGTTCTTGTTTTTCATGGGAAGTGGGGGCTCAGGGCGATGCTACATGTATAGTCACTTTGTAAGGATTTAGTGATCTTCAGATTATAAACCATGAATTTTTAAATTGTTCACATTATTATATGTGATGACATATTTCTATATTATATATCATTACAAGGATGTATGTTTTTCTAAGACATTGAATTTATTTGAAGTATTCAAAGACAGAATAGAACTGTTAAGTAAGTAAAAGGTGGATAAATATTAAGATATAATAAAACTCTGGGAAACAGAGCAAGAATTTTAGTACAAAGAATGTATGTTACTCAATTTTTAACAAATTTTTGTAATAAAAATTTCTAATGTCATTTTTATTCTAATTTTATAAAACTTATTAGAGACATATGAAATAATTTTTTCAGTAGCGTAATCTAACTCAGTATTTACTTTTTTTGTAAATGAGATTTTAAATTTATCTGTACAAATAAACATGTACCATTTTTTAATTAACACTGCTCTTTAGCAAACATTAACAACTTGGACAGTGAAGTCTCCATTCCATAGAATAAACTATTAGGAAAGTACATTTGCCTGTTAATTATAGTTGACTAGTTTATAAAACATCTTTACTTTATAAAGTCAAATAAATATTTTACTTTATATTTTACAACTGAGAAACTGATCAAAGAGCTTGAGATGATTTCATTAAGGAATATCTAACAAATCAAGTGGAATAGTTGAACTAAAATTTTTAAATCTTTAATTAAATTTTTATTTAGCTATGTTTGCATCTGTTTTCTACACACACACACAGACACACACACACACACACACACACACACACACACACACACACCTAAGTTGAGTGTTCTTCTATGGAGAAAGTTTCTCTGTCTTCATGATACAGACATTAAAATTTCTGGAAAGAGAGAGACAGACGAGACCCTCAGGTATACAGACACAAAATCATGGAAGGCAGTATTTATCTTTTAAAATTGTTTCTGATTCTTTTAAATATTTCTTCTCTGTTTTGTTTTTAAATATTGGCCAGAACACGGTCCATGAATGAAGCTGTATTAGGAAAATTCTGAGAATTTGTGAGATAACCTCAAGGAAAAAGGCAAAAGTCCTGTTCCTCCATAACATAGATTGTTCTTGGAAAGGGTTCTTGTGTCCCTCCTGGGTGCAGTAAATAGGATTGGGTTTACTTTAGGTTTTTCCAGTTATCTTACCCATTATTATTCAGAATAATGTTTCCAAGCAGGCTTTGTTCTCATGACTATATACAATGTAAACCCATGTGCCCTTGCCCTAGTGACTATATAAAGCTTGAACTTAAGTGAACTTTGCTCACAAGGTTTACCAAACTCTTTGTCTGATACCCTGAGTAATGTTGGCGATTACATGAGACTTTGGATCACCTCATCATCAGGCCCACTCTGTCAAGTTCATGCCACCAAATAGAACATTAACAATAATATTTTTAGGCAACGTACAAGATAATATATGCTATGTTCTTTTCATAAATACAGCATTGTACCTTGTTCACAGTCTCTCCCTTCCTACAATGCCTTATTCTTTCTCTTCATTGATCCCCTTCCTCCTTGATCCCCTTTATTGGCATAAATGGCACCCTTCTACTGCTACATATGTGAGTATAAAATTATTGTCAATTTTATATGTTTGAATGAATGTTCATTATCCTATATAATTTTAGAGTAAAGAGAAATGAAGATGCAGACAAGATGTTGCAGGTGCTGAAAGTCATACCTCAAGCACTTTATTGAAAAATTAATTTTGGCAAACTGCATTTTGGTACCCCTTCTGCTTCTAGGGACCTCAATTTGAGAAATGTTTACTCATGAGATTTTAATTTTAACATTTGTTAAAAAATGGAAAGAGATCAAGCAGTTTATTTAATTTGTCTGATATTATAAAGATTTAACCAGGCAGTTTTTATATTTTTATTACAGAGTTATAAAATGGATAGCTTGTTCCTTACAATTCTTTAATAAGACCTATGAAAAAGGAAACAATGCCTTAGTTACGCAAATGAATGTAAATTTCTTTATTAATTTTGCTCTGTGAACTTCAGCAATATTAAATATATAGTAAATCTACTTTAAAATATGTTTGGGCAAAGCCAATATACTTTTAAGTGGTCACTAATAGTATAGAGTAATCAGGAAAAGGCATAGTTTCCTCAGAATAAAGCAAGAAACTGGAAAAAGTAGAAAGTTAATTGTAACAGTTGAACAATATTAAGAATATTAACAGTATCATTTTCTGAACTGTTTTCCTCTCTGACTTTTAAGAATTTAATGCATGAAGGTCTGATATAATCTTAAATCTTGTGAGGAGTGTTGTAAGAAGGCTGCTTGGTCGTAACAGCTGCTCAGCCCTGAAATAATAACACAGAAACTATATTATTGAAATCACTGCTTTGCCAATTAGCTCTAGCTTCGTATTGGCTAACTCTTACATCTTAATTTAATCCATCTCCATTAATCTGTGCATCACCATGAGGTCATGGCCTACCAGCAACGTTTCAGCTCATCTTCCTCTGGCGGCATCTCATGGCTTCTCCCTGACTCTACCTTCTTCCTCCCAGCATTCAGTTTAGTTTTCCCCACCTACCTCTGTTCTGCCCTGCTCTGCTATAGGCTCAAAGCAGTTTCTTTATTCACAAATCATATTCACAGCATACAGAGGGGAATCCTACACCAGAGGAGTCAGTACCAGGAAAATTAAACAATGTAGTTTACAAAACAATAGTATTTCGATGATAAATATTTTCTATAAGCCTAATCTACAAGCTCTGTGAAGTTAGGCATTATTTTCATGTTACTGAGTTGTTTATACAATAATATCAGTTTCTCTTTCTTCCTTAGTATGGGAATACCCATCTGTATGGTGCAGTCACACTCTCCTAAAACTCATGCCTGAAAACTAGGCAGTCACCTGACACACTTGACTGATGAAATTAATTAGAATATTTGAAAAGCATCCCCCTTCTTTAAACATGTAATAGACAAGATTTAGAACATTGAGGTTGTCTGGAAAGCCATGAAGCATTATAGTCTATATGTGGGCTATAGCCTACACATTAAC
The DNA here is from genome assembly GCA_004026605.1 of Ondatra zibethicus. Taxonomy (NCBI): domain Eukaryota; kingdom Metazoa; phylum Chordata; class Mammalia; order Rodentia; family Cricetidae; genus Ondatra; species Ondatra zibethicus. Next base: position 6,358 of record PVIU01023935.1, on the reverse strand, counting down.
TTTGTAGAATAAATGAATAAACCTGTCTGGGATCCTGATTACACCACAGAGTTCCACAGAGTGACCAGTGTCTTTTGATTTCTTGGAGGTGGCGCAAATACACCTGCATATTCTACTCTTTCTGCCTTAATGCACTAGTAACTGGATCACAGGCTATGGTGACTGCCACCTTACAAATCATTCAGCTAAATAATTTAATTTTTCCTTTTTCTTAATAGATCCCCACAGGTAAATATTCAGTCACATTAAAAATAATGCTTGATGATATGATTTGGGAGCTGTTCAAGTAATTAATAGATAGACTGTGGTTCCAGAGTTAGTAATTAAACTATTCAAGGGCAATTCTGGTCAGGAGAATTTCCCATTTGGAGGTTAGCATTGTCATCTGTGAGAATGGAAGTATATGATCCATTAGAGTGAAGCAACACAGACTTTTAATTCCACACACATGCACTATATAAATTGCATGAGTGCAGACTAACTTGACATCTCTCAGATTTATAAGACAATGTTATCCTTAAAGCCCAATTCATCCATTTTAAAACTTTTAAAATTAATTCTAAGAATAGGTTTTTGAATCATGATTGTTTAGGAAAGAGGGATCATTTCATAAGAAGCATTTATTAATTAAAATTATAGTCTTTCAGAGAAGCTGTTCTCAAATCAGAATATTAAATACTGTATGAATTATTTTCCAGAAGGTGGTAAGTACAGAGCAGTTCATCTTGTTCTCTGAAAAGCAGACAGTGTCCTTATATAATTCCACTAAAATTATCTCTTTCAGATTCTCACTGAAGAGCAATGTGCATGAAGGTCAAAACTTCCTCTTCCTTTCCTTTCCTCTCCTTGAGGACTTCACAAGATGTTGGCCAAAGAATAGTTGTTCTTCTAAGTTAGCTTATTTTGACAAGAGGATAATGTAGCAATCACTAAATACCCAACCAGAGCTGAAACCTGCTAGTATTTAGCTATATCTATTTCCCATTTTATTTTATTAAGAACTGGACTTATTCCCCATATCATTCCTGAAAAAAAAAAAGAACTGGACTTATTAAATGCCTATCCATAATTCTGTGTTTATTTGTATGTCTGTTAATATTATCCTAAATTCAGACATGAGGTTTCTGTATCTGAAGATAATATCCTTTACTACTATTTATTAGCTGTTCTGGTTTCCTTCTGTCCCCAGTCTTACCTCTGGGATGACACAATGAAAAACAGCTGCTAGCCTCCAAGTAGGAGCACTGACTACATTCAAGACAAACTAAAAAAAGAATTAATGATAACCTTATCATTTAGAGCGATGTAGACTTTGAATGATTAAACCTTAACAATAGAATTAGAATCCTGGGTTTCCATATTTGAGGAGGTAAATAACCTCCCAGAGAGGAAGATTTAGACAACATGTCCAGTTTTCAAACCTAAGATGTTTTTAGGGTCCTGAAACTCATCCTTCTTTGAAACTTAGCATGCCAATGACTGATTCAGACTCTGTCTTTTCTGAAGAGGAAACTGAGAAGGAGGGGATCTTGGGGAGAGGGAAGGTTGGAGGAGGTATGAGGAGTGGAGGAAGGAAAACTCTGGTAGGGATGTACTGTATGAGAGAAGAATCCATTTTCAATTAAAAAAAGAAAAAAATTAACACCCTACTGCTCTCTAGTGTTCTTCCAGCCCATTCAATCATAAATTTACTTCTAAGGCTTCTGTTCTATGAGAGGCCTCAGAAATTTCTGCGAGATTTTCTCAAAGATTCCTATCTTTTTCTTTTTCTCCCATTGGAAATTAATGACATTCTTAAAAACTCATATGTCATCTGCGGCCATACCACCCTGAACGCGCCCGATCTCGTTAGATCTCGGAAGCTAAGCAGGGTTGGGCCTGGTGAGTACTTGGATGGGAGACCGCTTGGGAATACCGGGTGCTGTAGGCTTAAAGAAAAAAAAAAAAACCTCATGTGTCTTCTTTATTATAACTTACAGAAGGCATTTGTGCAAAGGAAGGCAGACATGAAAGTACACTTTTGTAGAACATTAACAGGAGAGTTATACTTCATACCCATAAGCAGTCATGATTGGGTCCTGAGGAGACAGACAGGGGCTTCTAGGTTCCGCAGTTTCCTTCAGAAAGAGAAAACAAAGAATTTCTGACTTATTCGTATTCAGGATAAGGTAATCTCCAGTCAACATGACTTACCCATTGTGCTGAAAGTCACGAGACTTAGGAGAATCAAGTTATAATTTAAGGTTCCTTGACCTTGCAATGGACAGGGAAAATACAAGAGCACAGGATTCTTCACTTGCAGGAGAGAGAGAGAGAGAGACTACAGGGCTGTGTGTCCTGATTGCGGGAAATGGTAGCTAGAACCATCTGTATTCTAATACTTTCCACTATGTGTTTTGCTTAATTTAATGGATGTAGATAACTTCTGAATAATTTAAAGTACCATTATAATTCCCTGATAGCATAGTAACAAGTTCTTCTTGCCAACATCTCACGAGTAAAATGTTTAAGGATTTTTCTTGGTTAGCCCCTGAAAAGCTTCCCAGTAATACTTCTTGCAAAATATTTGTAACCTAGCTACCCTTTCAGTGGTACCCAATCCTGGTGAATCTTGGGATGATTTGAACTCCAGCTCACACCATGAGTACCATTTGCAAACATCCTGAGTTCCAGGATCCATCTATCTGCCTTGCATTTATGACTTACAATACCTTTGAAGTACTGAAACCACAGCAGGAACAAAACCGATGAATTAATGAATGTTACAAGTTAAAGCCACAAGGTTTGGGTAATTTGTAACCCAGCAATAAACAATGCAGTTTATTTTGTTATTAAAAATATAGGTTGGTACCATAACAAAACCTGAACATGTAAGAACTGCCTTGGTCAATCATTTCAAAGGCAATCTATAGATTCAATGCAATCCCCATCAAAATCCCAACACGATTCTTCACAGACCTTGAAAGAACAATACTCAACTTCATATGGAAAAACAAGAAACCCAGGATAGCCAAAACAATCTTGTACAATGAAGGAACTGCCGGAGGCATTACCATCCATGACTTCAAGCTCTATTACAAAGCTACAGTAATGAAAACAGCTTGGTATTGGCATAAAAAACAGAGACATTGACCAATGAAATTGAATTGAAGACCCGGATATTAATTCACACACCTATGAACACCTGATTTTTGACAAAGAAGCAAAAGCATCTTCAACAAATAGTGCCGGCATAACTGGATGTCAACCTATAGAAGAATGAAAATAGATCCATATCTGTCACCATGTACAAAACTCAAGTCCAAATGGATTAAAGACCTCAAAATAAATCCAACTGCACTGAACCTGATAGAGGAGGAAGTATGAAGTAACCTTCAATGCATGGGCACAGGAGACCACTTCTTAAATATAACCCCAGTAGCACAGACAATAAGAGCATCAATAAACAAATGGGACCCCCTGAAACTGAGAAGCTTCTATAAAGCAAAGGACACAGTCAATAAGACAAAAAGGCAGCCTACTGAATGGGAAAAAAATCTTCACCAACCCCACATTAGACACAGGGCTGATCTCCAAAATACATAAAGAATTCAAGAAATTAGACATTAAAATTCTAAATAACCCAATTAAAAAGTGGTGTACTGAACTAAACAGAGAATTCTCATCAGAAGAATTTCAAGTGGCCAAAAGATACTTAAGGACATGTTCTTTTTCCTTAGCAATCAGGGAAATGCAAATCAAAACAATCTTGAGATACCATGTTACACCTGTCAGAATGGCTAAGATCAAAAACACTAATGATAGCTTATGCTGGAGAGGTTGTAGAGCAAGGGGAACCCTCATCCATTGCTGGTGGGAATGCGAACTTCAGCAACTACTTTGGAAATCAGTGTGGCGGTTCCTCAGAAAACTGGGAATCAACCTACCTCAGGATCCAGCAGTTTCACTCTTGGGAATATATCCAAATATGTTCAATCATACTACAGGAGCATTTGTTCAACTAAGTTCATAACAGCATTATTTGTAATAGCCAGGACCTGGAAACATCTCAGATGTCCCTCAGCTGAAGAATGGATAAAGAAAGTGTGGCACATCTACACATTAGAGTACTACGCAGCAGTAAAAAATAATGACATCTTGAATTTTGCATGCAAGTGGACAGAATTAGGAAACATCATCCTGAGTGAGGTAACCCAGACCCAAAAAAACGAATATGGTAGGTACTCACTCATAAGTGGATACTAGTCATAAACAAAGGGCAATGAGCCTATAGCTCAGGATCCTAAAGAAACTAAGTAATAAGGTAAACCCAAAGAAAAACATGTATAGACCCACCTGGAAATTGGAATCAGACAAAAATTTGGGAGCAGGGGGGCAGGGGGTGGGGGGATGAACTTGAGGCAATGGGATGGTTGAGATGGAGGAAGGACAGATATGAGAGCAAGGAAAGAGATATCTTGATTGAGGGAGCAATTATGGAGTTAGCAAGAAATCTGGCTCTAGAAAAATGCCCAAGAACCCACAGGGATGAAACCAGCTGAGACCCTAAGCAAGAGAGGAGAGGATGTCTGAACTGACCTTACCCTGTAATCAGACTGATGATTATCTTAAATATCACCATAGAACCTTTCGTCCAACAACAGATGGGGAACAGAGGCAGTGACCCACATGGGAGCACTGGACTGAACTCCCAAGATCCAGTTGAAGAGTGGAGGGAGTGAGAGTATGAGCAAGGAGTTCAAGACCATGAAGGGGTTCACCCACTGAGACAGTTTGCTTGAGCTAATGGTAGCTCACCAACTCCAACTGAACGAGCATGGGAACAACCACCCCCCTGAAGGGGGTTGACTTCTGGGGCCAACTGAGAGGCCACTGATAGTGACACTGGGATGTGTCTCTACTTGCAAATATTGGCTTCATGGGATCCTATTCTCTTTGGATGTAAACCTTGCTCTACCTAGAAGTAGTAGGGAGGGCCTTGGACTTTCCACAGGGCAGGATGCATGGCACACCCTTAGGGTTGGAGGGGTGGGGGGAAGGTCTATGAAGGGAGAGGGAGGGGACTGGGAGGAAGGGAGGGAGTGGGAATTTGGATTGGTATTTTTTTAGTAATAAAAAAAGGAAAAAAACAATCTAGACAGAAAAAATAAATAAATAAAAATAAAATAGTTGAAAATAAAAAAAAAAGAAGTTCCTTGGGACTGGATGGTAAGGTAGAGGAAGAAAGGATTTTGAACAGCATTTTAGAAAATAGGTAAATTGCTTTGGGCTTGTCGGGAATGGAAATTTCTCAGGGACTTCCATAGAGTTCTCTTTCACACATACACTGTTTGCCCTTCTGTTCCCCCTTGATTTTCAGGAGGAAAATAATGCTCTTAGGCTACTAAGAATGTTTCTTTTTCAGTATCCGTGAAAAACACTACTGACCTCTTTAAAGAGCACTTTGAAAGCACAATGTAAGTTTACATTTCATTAGTATCTGAACCACACTGTCGTGATAACTTAAAAACTACTTTAAAAAAAAAAAAACTTACCGTGTTCTGTCTCTTTGTCTTTGTCTCTCTTTATGTGTCTCTGTTGTGGAGCCTGTATAGGACAGAGCTGGGCCCTCTACATGGGGGCTACAATTGTGTGGTTTGGTCTGTTTGGAGGGGGGTGCTGGAAGTGGGACAAAGAACTGTCCCTGGCAAAGGAGCTGGCTTTGGAGCCCATTTCCTATGGTAGGATGCCTTACTTGGCCTTGATGTGGTGAGGGAAGGGGCTTACGGTTTGTTTATTCCTCATCTTAAGGTGCCAGGCTCTGTTGGCTCCCCATGGGAGGCCTCATCCTTTGGGAGAGGAGGTGGAGGGTAGGTTGGGGGAAGTGGGAGGGAAGGAGAAGGGGTGCGAGGGGAAACTGGTTGGTATGTAAGATAAGAAAATAAATAAATACAAAGAGGAGGCTCTCAGCTACTGTTCCTGCGCCATCCATGCCTGCTCCTACCATGCTCCCTGCTGAAATGGTCATGGACGCTAAACCTCTAAAGCCACAAATTCAAAATAGACCATTTCCTCTATACATTGCCTAGGTCATGATGTCCATGTTGCAATGACAGAAAAGGAACTAAGACACCTATATACCTATATAGTCAGTGATTCATGCCACTGAACTCTGCAACAGTTGCAGCTGCGGTCAGCATATGGAAAATTAGACCTTTGCTGTAAGTTATGAAAGTCATCCTTAGCCCAATCCTTAATCCTCAGCTGATGTCCATATAAATTATTTTCATCAAGCTGTGGAATTTGCCACTCATTGATCCTTTCATGCTGGTAATGTATGAGATCACCTAGAGCTTAGATCGTAAGTTGTTCTCAACCT
>PVIU01023934.1:13716-26564 GCA_004026605.1 Ondatra zibethicus | reverse complement strand
GGGGGATTCTAGGCAGGGGCTCTACCACTGAGCTATATCCTCAGCCCCTCACTGGGGGATTCTAGGCAGGGGCTCTACCACTGAGCTATATCCTCAGCCCCTCATTGGGGGATTATAGGCAGGTGCTCTACCACTGAGCCACACCCCAGCCCCTCACTGGGGGATTCTAGGCAGGGGCTCTACCACTGAGCCACATCCCAGCCCCTCACTGGGGGATTCTAGGCAGGGGCTCTACCACTGAGCCCCACCCCAGTCCCTCACTGGGGGATTCTAGGCAGGGGCTCTACCACTGAGCCACACCCCAGTCCCTCACTGGGATTCTAGGCAGGGGCTCTACCACTGAGCCACACCCCAGTCCCTCACTGGGGGATTCTAGGCAGGGGCTCTACCACTGAGCTATATCCTCAGCCCTCTTAACTTATTTGTTTAGTTTTCTTTTTGCAGGGTCTCATGCAACCAGGCAGCCTCAAAATTACTCAGTAGGCCAGATAGGCCTTGAATTTGCAACCCTTCTGCCTCAGCATGCAGAACAGCTCGATTACAGCTCTCCCACATATTTTAAGATGTTCCCATGGCCATTGTGACAGTGAAATGACAAATATTCCTATCACTTCCCAAGGTTTCTTTGAACCCCGTTCAAATGCACCCTTCCTCCACCCTGTCCCCACTGAGCCCTGGCCTGCTCCCTATTACTCTTGATGACTCTGTAACTTATCTGTTCTAGAGTTTTATGTAAATAGATCAAAATAGTTATAAACAAAACAAAATTGTTGGAAGCCGATGGCCTAGTTCCTAATCTCAAATCTATCAGCTCTTAGGGCCTATCTGCTTATTTGCAAAATATACATAAATGTTGTTCCCAGCCTCTTGAAATGCTACAAAGATTAAACTGCTTCATGGATAAACAATTGGTGCTTTACAGTAAAAACAAGAAAAGGGGGTTGGCGAGATGGCTCAGCAGTTCAGAGCAAGTCCTGTCTTCCCAGAGCACCCCGGTTCACTTCCCAACACCCACAATGTGGCTGACAACCACCTGTAACTCCAGGCATACATATGATGCATATACATATGTATAGGCAAACAGTCACATTATTTTTGTTGCTGTTGTTTTGCTTTTCGAGACAGGGTTTCTCTGTGTAACCCTGATTGTCCTGGAACTCTGTAGACCAGGCTGGCCTCAAACTCAGAGATCTGCCTGTCTCTGCCTCCTGAGTGCTGGGATTAAAGGGGTATACCACTACCACTCAGCAAAATAAATATATATTTTATAATTTTTAAAGTAATACATAAGACACTGGGCATAGTGTTGTAACCTTATCATCTCAGCACTCCCAAAGCAGGTGGATTACAAGCTCAAGGGTCATGTGGACTGCTAAGTGAGTTCGAGGCCAGACTGAGCAATTTAGTGAGATTCTGTCTCAAAATGAAAAGTAGGGGCTGGAGACGGCTCAGCAGTTAAGAACACTGAATACTCTTGCAGAGAACCCAGGTTCAATTTCCAGAACCACTCATGACAGCTTGCAACCATACATACATAATTCCAGTTTCAGGGGATTCAACACCCTTTTCTGGCCTCCTCAGCAGGCACTCATGTGGAGTACATACATACATGGAAGCAAAACACTCATACACATTTAAAAAGATATCATTTTAAAATATAATGATAAGGCTGGGGACCTAGCTCCATGGTAGAGCACTTGCTTACAGTGACTGAGATCCTAGTTCAATCCCCATCACTGGAAAAAAGTTGTAGACAGTGTCAACCTACAGAAGACAGCCCCCACTCTTTGTGAAACTTGCTGACTGATGAACCGCCCAGAATATCCCGGAAGACTACTGCCGGCCTAGCAACAGCTGGCCAGAGGCCGTCCTGACCCATCCATCCATCAGCAATGCCTCTTTCTTTCCAGGATGCATAAAACACAGGATATTATGTACAACCAGACTTTCCCAGGCACCGGGTGGCCTCGCAGTTCACGCAGCCTGCACTGCCCCCTAGCGGTCAGCCAGCTCCAGGCGCCAGGTCCTCTGGCCCCTTCGGCCTTCTCAAGTCCTAAATGTTGTTGGCGCCCTCTGCGGTTCGTATGCCCTCAAAACTCATTTTTCCACTGTCGCCAAATGGCTCTGTGTCTCCATCAGTTACATTTCCTTTATTTTGTGAAAGAAAAGGTATTTAAGATGGCTCAGTGGTTAAGAGCTCTTGCAGGCACAGGACCAAAGGTCGGTTCGCAGCAACGAGATAAAGGCTTACACCTGTCCTTAACTCCAGTTCCAAAGGATCCCATGCCCTCTTCTGGCCTCCACAGGAACGGAGCATGCATGCCCGTGTGCTTACATGCACGTAAAACACACAAAAACATAAAATAAAAATATTTTTTTAAAAAAGAGGAGGCTGACAAGATGGCTCAGCAGGTAAACGTCCTTGCTGCCACTGTGAAAGGAAAAAAAACTGAGTCCCAAGAGTTGGCTGTCCTCTGACATCCATACATGAACCCAGCACATACACACAATAAGTAAATCATGTAAATTTTAATTAAAAGGACTAAAGATAACAGCAAAAAAAGAGGACTAAAGATGTAGCTCAGAGATACAATGCTTGCCCAGAATCCCCCAGTGAGGGGCTGGGGTGTGGCTCAGTGGTAGAGCCCCTGCCTAGAATCCCCCAGTAAGGGGCTGGGGTGTGGCTCAGTGGTAGAGCTCCTGCCTAGAATCCCCCAGTGAGGGGCTGGGGTGTGGCTCAGTGGTAGAGCCCCTGCCTAGAATCCCCCAGTGAGGGGCTGGGGTGTGGCTCAGTGGTAGGGCACACGCCTAGAATGTTCATGGTCCTGGGATCCATCCCAGCACTGTAAAAGACAGACAGCACCCAGCAGTTTGACTAGGTTAAAGGTGAGTCCTCACTGTAACTCAGCATGGCGATTCCTTGGAACTGAGTGCGACTTCTGCCAGGGGACTTGTGCAAACAAGAACATCAGCACCACCATCCCCTACAGTGATGGAAACCAAGGAGAGCCATCCAGGGGAGCAGGAATAAGCAAACTGTGGGATCCACGTCAGGGGTTGGCTGTGGGGTCGGGGAACCGAACTGGACTGAACGCCCTGTTTTAAGTCCTATCATCTGAAAGGACTCTTGGCTAGAACAGCAAGCATGGTCACGCCTGGGAGGCCAGCAAGGCGGAGGTGAAGGCAGGAGGATTACATCAGGAGTTCAAGGTCCATCCTGGCAATATAACAACAAATCCAAAGCCAGCCTGCCCGCACTACAGGAGACCCTGTTAGGAGAAGCCCGGGAGGGGTGGATTTTAGCCAGGTACCATAACACAGGCGAAGGAGGCGGAGACAAGAAGATCACTGTGAGTTCCAAGCCCACTAGGGTCACATCAGGGGGTGGAACATTCTAAAATTCAAATTTTAGGAGCCATAAGTGAGGCTCTGGAGCTCACAACCAGACTTCTATCTTGTTTGTGCCAACGGCTTTCACACACAAGAGAGGCAAGTCACCAGAACACATTCCCTGTGGCCTGTAAAGATTAGATTAACCATAATCATTCACAGAAGTTGGCCAGGACTGACTATATAACCATGAGAAATAAATAATTTATATTCAGAAGGCAGAGGCAGAGGAATCTCTGTGAGTTTGAGGTTAGCCTAGACTAAATAGTGAATTCTAAGCTAACCAGAGCTAACGTGCCTCAAACCCACAACAAAAATGACAACTGCAGACACAAGAGGAAGGAAGACAGACTCTGTGTACTTCTTATCTTTGGTTTGGAGAAAGGGATACATTCTGTTGCCCAAGCAAGCCTGGTACTTGCTAGTAGCTCAGGCTGGTAACAAGATTAAGACTTTTCTGCATCTCCTGAGCTAGGATTAGAGCATTGCATCACCAGGCCTATAACTCCCCAAAAGCTGAATGCCAAGTGAAACTTCGTGATTGTGTAAGTCAGGATGGTCCCTGGGCAGAGGGATCAGCGGCCAGGAAGAGCAGAGAGGCCTGTGGGGTCATGAGGATGCTCTGTGTAGGGATGCAGGAGGATGGAACCCAAGAGTAAACATATAAGAACACAAGCAATTTGTACAAGTACAGTGTGTTCACACGTTACCTCATTTTATATAACACAATTTTTTGTTTTGTTTTAGAGCTTGAAACAATCTCATGTCTTTCTTTGAATGTTTTTATTACATTTTATTTATTATTGTTGTGAAGGAATGTGCATGCCATGGCGGTCAGAGGACAGTTTGTGGGAGTGGAACCCCAGGTTGGCCTTGAGTTCATTATATGGTCATGAATGACCCAGAAATCCTGATCGCCCTGCCTCCACCTCTCAAGTGCTGGGAACACAGGCTTGTACCACTACTCCCAGCTATAATTCAACTTTTTTTTTTTTTTAACCAAGGCAATGTTTCTTTATATAACAGTCCTGGCTGTCTTGGAGCTTGCTCTATAGACTAGTCTGGCCTCAAACTCACAGAGATCCACCTGCGTCTGTCTCCTGAATGTTGGAATTAAAGGTGTCTACCACCACCACCTGGCTATAATTCAACTTCTTTTTTGGTTTTTCGAGACAGGGTTTCTCTGTGGCTTTGGAGCCTGTCCTGGAACTAGCTCTTGTAGACCAGGCTGGTCTCGAACTCACAGAGATCCACCTGCCTCTGCCTCCCGAGTGCTGGGATTAAAGGCGTGCACCACCACCGCCCGGCAATTCAACTTTTAAAGGGGGCAGAAAATGTAAAAGTCAGGAAAAACAGACCCATAAGATCAGTAAAGAATTTATGCCTAGTAAGACCCACACTAACAAACACAGACACTACCCGCTGGGCGGGTAAAAGATAAATAAAAGAGAGTAAAACAACTTAGTGGCCAAGCATAAATACCTGAAGTTGTAGTGACTAGGGAGGCAGGGGCTGGAGGGTCAGTTCAAGGTGTGTAGAGTGAGTTCAAGGTCGACTTGGGAAAGTTCCTTCTCTCAAAATAAAAAAGACTGGGGCGTGGCTCAGTGGTAGAGCCCCTGCCTGGAAGCCCCCAGTGAGGGGCTGGGGCCTGGCACAGTGGTAGAGCCCCTGCCTGGAAGCCCCCAGTGAGGGGCTGGGGTGTAGGAAAGGAATAGAGTGTTTCCCTAGCAAGAATCAGACCCTAGGCTTTATTCCCTGTACTGGGGGGAAATGTTGCCTAAAGGTTGGGTGTTTTGGTACAGCCCAACCCTAACAACTGAAGGGTTGAGGCAGGAGAAATGACAAGTTCAAGTCCAGCCTAGGCTACAGAGCAATATATAAAAAGAAGGTAAGATTTATTCAAGGCTGGGAAAGAGAAGAGGGCGGCTTCAGGTGATACCTTGACAAGAGTCATAAAAACATCCTAAAATGACGTGCAGTTATAAACACAGCCTTCTACAAATGCACTACTAGTGATTGACTTACGGCCTTCTAATGGGTGAATCATATGGCATCTGGATTATATCAATAATATGCAGTAAAGGAAAGATAAACATGGGAGCGAAACACAGCTAAGCCCTTCCATTGTTCACCAAACTCATTAATTGCTCTGTATTGAGAAGGGCGTCTCTCATTTATCGCTTTGTTTTCTTGTTTTGAGAGAGGGTCTTCCAAAGACCAGACTGGCTGTGAATCCTCCTGTCTCTGAATATTCAGATTGAAAGTGTTTGCAACCATGCCAGCTCTTTTGGGGGAGGGGGGTGAGATACAGAGTCATGTGTAGCCCTGACTAGCTTCAACTTGAGGATGACCTTGAGCTTCAACTTGATACGTAGCTGAGGATGACCTTGAACTTCAGATTTTCCTCTCTACAGCTCCAAACACTAGGATTACAGGTGTGTGCTCATTACACCCATTTTAAGGGTTTGAGTTTTTTAAAGATTTTTTTTGAAGATTTTTAAGATTTTATTTTATTCTCACTGTGTAGCCTTGGATGTCCTGGAACTCTCTCATTAGACCAGGCTGGCCTCGAACTCACAGAGATGATCTACCTGCTTCAGCCTCTGCCTCCCAAGTGCTAGGGTTAAAGGCATGTGCCACTATGACTGGCTTGTTTGTTTGTTTGTTTTGTGGTTTTTTGAGACAGGGTTCTCTGTGGCTTTGGAACCTGTCCTGGAACTAGCTCAGTAGACCAGGCTGGCCTCGAACTCACAGAGATCCGCCTGCCTCTGCCTGCCAAGTGCGACTGGCTTGTTTTTAAGATTTTAAACAGTCACTTATTTATGTGTACGTCTGTGTATCTGAGTGTGATTCTATGCCAGACAAGGACACCGGTCCTGGACTCGACAGTTGAGTCACTTGTGACCAGTCTGAACTGGGAACTGGGAACCCAACTTGGGTCCTCTGGAAGAGCAGCAAGTGCTCTTCACTACAAAGCCATCTATCCAGCCCCTATTGACACAGCCCTGGTCCTTCTAACCTTCCACACTCTGCCCCACCCCAGAGACACTTGTTACTCTCTAACTAGTAAGGCTGACACAAATGAGCAATGTATCTTTCACCTGCTTCCAAATACACGGGTGAAATCAAAGTCTCTTAGGCAGTTACACCCTCTCCACACAACACAGGGCCCTCATTTCCGCCAACCGCCTCCAAATAAACTGTCCCCATTCCACAAGACCATCAACCCAGAGGCCGGAACCTCAAGCTCTCACCAGACATTCTGTCCCCTAGGTCAGCCAAACCACATCTTTGGCAATTCCAATCACCTGTTTCCTCCCTCTGGGTACAACCCTCCACCCAGTCCACTGTGCCCTGGGTTGCAAAGCTGGCTGGAAACCAGCTGATTAAGCATGTAGCCCAGAGAGAGAGAGACAGAGACAGAGAGAGAGAGGGGAAGAACCTTCAGGCCTCTACTGGGTGAGGCAATAGGGTTGTGGCTAGGGTACGGCTTCAAGGCCAACATTTAAGGAGGAACCCAGGTTGACCCCAAATTTATACCACCATGCCAGTGAGTGCCACCTTACGTAGTAGTCATGGGTACCTCAGAAGACCCACCCCAGACCTATTGCTGGACAACAGGATGCTCCTTCCTCAAAGCCAAAACCCAATCAGCTTTTATGGAAATGTCCAGGTCAAAGAACCTGCCCCAAGGCCTCAGGAAACTTCTATGCTGTTGACTTAAGGGGATTGGCCAGAGGCACGCCTGCCTACACAGCCTCCTGCCCCAGTGCCCCACCTGGGTTTATGGTACTTTACACAGACAGCAGAGCTGAAAAGTCAGTGCCTACATCCACTGAGCCCTCTTCCCTCGTACCCAGCAGCCCCTCCCCCTCTCCCCATGCACCCTCTTCTCTTCAAAGCCTAAGGGATTCAAGCCAACACCTTCTCCCTAAGACCAACTCACAAAGCTTCCAAAGCGGATGGAATCACCTTCCTCAATGTGCACATCAGCCTGGGCTCCACTGAGGCGGGAGATGACCGACTGACAGCCGGGGAGCAGGGACCGGAGAACCCCTGAGCCGGTGATGTGATCAGCGTGGCAATGGGTATTCACTAGGAGAGAAGGCAGAGAAAACGGAATGTTGCCAGCCCACAGCATCCAACCCTCAGACTCAAGGAGGCAGACCCTAGTCTTCCTCTCTCAGACCCAGAATCCAGGCCCCAGTCTCCCTAATCGGACACTGTGTTCCAAACCTCAGCCCTCCCCCCTCACATTCTGAGGTCCAGACCCCAACCCTCCTCCCTCAGACCCAGGGTCCAGGTCCAGTTCTCCTCCCTCAGATCCAGGGGTCCAGGCCCCATTCTCGTCCTTCAGATCCTGGGGTCTAGCCCCCAACACTCCTCCCTCATCCAGGGGTCCAGACTCCAGCCCTTACCCCAGACTCCGGGGTCCAGGGGTCCAGGCCCCCAACCAGCCTCCCCTGTTTCCCCAGTGCACTTTCTCCGCGGCCCCGCCTCTCTCCCGCCCAAGTTTGGTCCACAGACTAACCGGCATAGAGCAGCTTCAGTCCCAACTCCTTAACCAGCTGAGCATCCCGTTGAGCCGTCTCCAGAACAGGGTCAATCAGAAGGGCCTCTCGAGACTCCGGGTCACCCAGAAGGTAGGTGTAGGTGCAGCTCTTGGGCTCAAACATCTGGGAGGGGTGGGGTACAGGAGAGAGTTCCCGGACCTGACTCCCATGCCTGGGGACCCAAGAATCCAGGCCTCCCCTCCATCATCTTCCTAGGATGCAGCAACCCCACCCCTCTTTGCCCAGGGATCAGGAGTCAGCTCCCTCCACCGGAACCAAGGAATTTCATCTTCCAACACGCCCCTAATGAAGAACCCCGCCCTCCTCTGGTAATGGACCCAGAACTCGGCCCCAAGCTCAGGGTACCCCTGACTAACAACCTTTAAGGGATCGGTAGCCCCTTTTTTGCAACAATCAGGCGTGATGGACCCCCGCCCCACAGATCTCCTTTAAAGAACAGAGGAGTCCCACCCCACCCGCCACCCCGGACCCGGGGCCGCTCGGTCATTCGCCCCGCCGCACCTGCCGCAGGAGGACCGGGACCCTGGATGAGCTTTGCTGGCTCAGCCGTCGCACGGCGACCCTGAAAGCCGCGCTCGCCATCGTGCCCGGGCCCGCTCTGCACTGAGCCCAGCAGCCTCTCCGCCTGAGCCCCACGCACCGGGGTGACCCGGGAGGGCGGGGCGGGGCGGGGCGGGGCCTGTCTTAAAGGAACCGCAGATGACCCGACCCAGGAAGGGAGACCCTGAAACAGGCTGAAAAGAGATCAGAGACTCAGGATATCCGGAGATACTGCTGTAGAAGCAGAGAGAGAAGTAGAAAGCCTCCAGACACTTAGAGATACGGGACGTTTTCCAGAAAAACACGTGGTCAGCTAGTCATCCTGCGAAAAGAAAAGAAAAAAAAATCGAAAGTCAGTATCACCATCACTGGCGTTTTGAGGAACTGTTGGATAAGTATCTGATTACAACTCTATTTTGTTTGGTTGATTTGGTTTATTTTTATTTTATTTTTTTTGTTTGTTTGTTTGGTTTTTCATCACATAGCCCTGGCTGTCCTAGAACTTGCTCTGTAGACCAGGCTGGCCTTGAACTCAGAGATCTCCTGCCTCTGCCTTCTGAGTGCTGGAATTAAAGGGGTGTTCCACCCCCCCCCACCCCGGGCTGAGACAGAGGGCCTTTCCATATACCCCAGGCTGGCCACAGACTTGTGGCAATCCTGCCTAAACCTTGCAAGAACAACAACAAAAATTAAGATTTTTAAAAATTATTTTTAATTATATCTGTTTGGTGGGGCGCAAGCGAGAACTTGTGCCAATGCCCTGGAGCTGGGGTACAGGAGGCTGCGTACTACCCAGTGTCGGGCTAGAAATAGAATTTGGTCCTCAAAATGCTCTTAACTGAGGAACCATCTCTCCGGCCCCCAAAAAAATCTTTTAAATATTTTAAAATTTCTTTTTCAAAAGGATTCCATGTGCATGTGGAGGTCAGAGAACAACTTTGTCGGGTTGGTTCCTCCCCCTTCTACCTTTACATGGGTTCCAGGGACCAAACTCAGGCTTCTAGCAATGGTTGCTTAGCAACTGAGCCATCTGAAAGCCCCTCATAAAAGTTATTTAAGCAACTTTAGTCACTTTGTCAGAAATAGTTATTTTTTTCCTTCTTTCTTTCTCCTCCTTTTGTTCTCTCTCTCTCTCTCTCTCTCTCTCATTGTTAATTTTAGACTAGGCCTTTGTAGCCTAGGCTGGATTTGAAGTACCACATAAAATTAGAATGACTTTGATCTGCTCTGTGCACACACACACACACACACACACACACACACACACACACACCACAAACACATCTTCACTTCCCAAATGCTGACATTATAGGTGTGTGACACCACACCTGGCTAACGGGGTTTTGTTTGTTGTTTTTGACCGTTCTGTTTCTTCCTCTCACAAACATCTCCTGTGCATACAGGCTTCTGCTTTGTGTTGTATCTTCTTGCAAGTTGACTGTGAAGGTCATTTGTCTCTTCGGGAGTTGAAGACTGAGAACTTACTGATCACTTATACCAAGGATGCAGAGATAGCTGGATGTTGTGATGCACCCCTCTAATCCCAACATTCCATTCCAGAGGCCCCTGTGGGTGAGAGGATTGCTGAGTTAGGCCAGGTAGGCCTGCTGCCCAGTCAGGGTTATTATAGCTCAAAGAAGCACCATGACCAAGAGCAGGTTGGGGAGGAAAGGGTTTATTTGGATTACACTTCCACATCACTGTACATCACTGAAGGAAGTCCGGACAGGAACTCAAACAGGACAGGAAGCTGGAGGTTGATGCAGAGGCCATGGAGGAATGCTGCTCACTGGCTTGCTCAGCCTACTTTCTTATAAAACCCAAGACCACCAGCCCAGGGAGGCCCTACCCACCATGGTCTGGATCCTCCCCCATCAGTCGCTAAGAAAATACCCTACAGACTTGTGTATAGCCTGATCTTACAGAGGCATTTTCTCCATTGAGGTTCCCTCCTCTTCTATGACTCTGGATTGTGTCAAGTTGGCATAGAACTAGCCAGCACATCTACCCACTAAACCCTGTCTCAAAAACTCACAAAGCTGATAAATTGCATTATCTTAGTGCACAGACTATAAAACATTTTGTTCATGGAATCCTATTGATAATGGAGATACTCCTAGGCTAAGGGTGAAGGGTGTGACTTAGCCATAGAGCCCTTGTCTACCATACATAAGGCCCTGGTTTCTATCCCCAGCTCAAGAAGGAAAACCAAATCCTCCATTCCTGTGGACCTCAGTCACACTGCAGTTTGTATTCTGAGAGAACCCAGCAGCAACAGTCCGTTATCTCTTAACCCTGCAGTTCTCCCTTTGCCAACCCTGCTGGGCAGTTCACAGCAAACATATACCTGTTTGTATAAACTAAATATATGACCGGCTCCAAGGCTGAGGGGAGAGTTTTTATTGTAGATATGAGGGAAAGCACAGCTAGAGGCATCTGGAAGAGTCCAGAGCAGGGAGACAAAGTCATACCCTGAACATGACCAGCGGACTGGACTTGGTCATGGGGCGGGAACGGGGTTGGGTTGGTGAGAGAGGTAGACCAAGAGAGTGTGCGCAAAGGAGATGAAGAAAGCAGGAATGCCTGACGGAAACAGTAGGGTTATAAGGGAAATGAGCTGGCCAAGGGAGGCCCACGAGCTGGAGGAGTTTAGGGTAAGGAGCAGGATGAGAAGAACTCTGAAGAGCCACAGGTACTGGTGGTGCTGAGCAAGCCTGGAGGCCAGCAGGAGCTTTGATATGCTAATAGGTACCACAGTTGGTCTTTTGTTTCTTTTGGACTGTTCTCGCCTTTCCACAGCTTACTTTGCTTTGACCCTACACTCCCGTTTAACAAAATTGTTACATAAAAGCCACATTTTCCAAATCTTCTGTCTCCCTCGGATTAAGGAACCAGCCCCAGGGATCCCACTGTGGTTTTCTCCCTCAAGCTTCCAGTCAAAAAAAGACAAGTTTGGAACTTTTGAGACAGCTCAGCAGGTAAAAGTGCCTCCAAGCTGGGGGGCCTGAGTCCAATCCTGAGCCCCCCCACCCAGCGGAAGAAGGGCCAAGTCTCCCGTGCTATCATCCAACCTCCACCACACTTTTGGTATGAAACAAATACACCCCACACCCAAAAATTAAAACCACCATTGCTGAAGTCCTTGGCATCTCTGGGGGCTTTCATCACAGAAGAGGCTCAGAGAACCACTCGGAGACATGGCTATGCTTAGAAATTTGAATGGGACATGAAGAAGGAAGCCAGGGGGCTACCGAGAGGCACGTGAAAGAACAGAAGAAGGACCATGGGATATCTAACAATGAAATAGAGACATGTCCAGACGGTGGTGGCACAGGCCTTTAATCCCAGCACTTGGGAGGCAGAGGCAGGCGGATCTCAGTGAGTTTGAGGCCAGCCTGATCTACAAAGCGAGTTCCACCGAATAGAAGACCCGGATATCAATCCACACATCTTCGAACACCTGATATTTGATAAAGCAAAAAATAGGCCGGGCGGTGGTGGCACATGCCTTTAATCCCAGCACTCGGGAGGCAAAGGCAGGCGGATCCTGTGAGTTCGAGACCAGCCTGGTCTACAAGAGCTAGTTCCAGGACAGGCTCCAAAGCTACAGAGAAACCCTGTCTCAAAAAAAAAAAAAAAAAAAAGCAAAAAATATCAAATGGAAAAAAGAAAGCATATTCAACAAGTGGTGCTGGCATAACTGGATATCAACATGTAGAAAAATGAAAATAGACCCATATCTATCACCATGTACAAAACTCAAGTCCAAATGGTTCAAAGACCTCAACATAAAGCCAGCCACACTCAACCTTATAGAAGAGAAAGTGGGAAGTACACTTGAACACATTGGCACAGGGAACCACTTCCTAAATAGAACCCCAGCAGCACAGACACTGAGAGAAACAATTAATAAATGGGACCTCCTGAAACTGAAAAGCTTCTGTAAAGCAAAGGACACGGTCAAAAAGACAAAACAACAGCCTACAGAATGGGAAAAGATCTTCACTAACCCCACATCAGACAGAGGTCTGATCTCCAAAATATACAAAGAACTCAAGAAATTGGACACCAAAAAAAAAAAAAATCATGTAATCCAATAAAAAAAATGGAGTACAGACCTAAACAGAGAACTCTCAACAGAGGACTCTAAAATGGCTGAAAGACACTTAAGGAAATGTTCAGCATCCTTAGTCATCAGAGAAATGCAAATCAAAACAACTCTGAGATTCCATCTTACACCTGTAAGAATGGCCAAGATCAAAAACACTGATGACAACTTATGCTGGAGAGGTTGTGGGGAAAAGGGAACACTTCTGCATTGCTGGTGGGAATGCAAGCTGGTAC
>PVIU01023934.1:0-13616 GCA_004026605.1 Ondatra zibethicus | reverse complement strand
ACAAAGGATGCTCAATCGTGCCACAAGGACATGTGCTCAACTATGTTCATAGCAGCTTTATTTGTCATAGCCAGAACCTGGAAACAACCTAAATGCCCCTCGATTGAAGAATGGATTAAAAAAAAAATGTGGTACATTTACACAATGGAGTACTACACAGCAGAAAAAAATAATGACAGCTTGAATTTTGCAGGAAAATGGATGGAACTAAAAAGCATTATTTTGAGTGAGGTAACCCAGACACAGAAAGACAGTTATCACATGTACTCACTCATAGGTGGTTTATAAACATAAGGCAAAGAAAACCAGCCTACAAACCACAATCCCAGAGAACTTAGACAACAATACGGACACTAAGAGAGACTTACATAGATCTAATCTACATGGGAAGTAGAAAGTATAAAAAGACAAGATCTCCTGAGTAAATTGGGAGCATGGGGACCTTGGGGGAGGGTTGAATAGGAGAGGGGAGAGGCAGGGAGGGGAGCAGAGAAAAATGTAGAGCTCAATAAATATCATGGAAAAAATATATATGTAACTTTAAGGACCAGGACTTCAAAAAAAAAAAAAAAAAAGAAAAGAAAAAGAAGCGAGTTCCAGGACAGCCAGGGCTACACAGAGAAACCCTGTCTCAAAATAAAACAAAACAACAGCAAAAAAGAAATAGAGCCATACAGGTACACTTGACTGCAGAAGATTGTGAAAAGCCAGGCATGGTAGCTGATGCCCATAATCTCTGCAAGCGGGACGCAAAGGTGGGATGACCATGAAATTTTGTTATTGTTTGTTTTTGAGACAAATTCTCTCTGTATAGTTTTGGATGTCCTGGAACTCACTCTGTAGACAAGGCTGGCCATGAACTCACAGAGATCCACCTGCCTCTGCCTCCCGAGTGCTGGAATTAAAGACATGGGCCACCATGCCCAGCTTTGTATTGATTCTGAGGTGAGCTTGGTGACAATGTGAGACTCTGTCTCAAAAACACAACAAGATCGTGAGAGCTGGATAAACAGAGGCCAGCAGAGAGGGAAGTAATATGGAACCAGGGAGGGGGAAGAAGAGGTAGCCCAAGAGGAAGAGGCAGGAAATGCTGCTCAGCCTTCCAGACACTCCTGAAGTCCCTTACTTGCCTAGCCCAAGCTTGAAGAAGCTATGACTCAGAAGAGAGTCACCAGGCCACTGGAGAGGGACACAGTGCGTACAGTCAGGAGGTACTAGGATTGTGGGAGCCTAGGGGAGAGAGGGGCCAGGAAATCAGTCCCCTTAAGCCTAGTTGAAGAGCCCAACCATCCCTACTGCATTAGCAGGACTTTGGATCCCTGTCCCTATAGGGAATCCCTGTCCTGCCACACTCTGCTAAATTCTACCTGAGCCACGCCCCCAGCCCCTCACTGGGGGATTCTAGGCAGGGGCTCTACCACTGAGTCACACTCCCAACCCTCCTTCTACAGTTTAAATCCCTGCCCAGCTCACTGTGTCTAGATTCCTTCCTAAGCCCTTTGACCCTGACTTCTGCTTTCCCCCACCATTCCCCGCAGTACGGAAAGCTTCCTGCTGATTATCTACACAATGCAAACGTGTAAACATCTATGTGGAAAGTGCTGTTCTTGCCTCAGACAAACAAGACAGGTAATCTGTCCTTTTTTTTTTTTTTTTTTTTCGAGACAGGGTTTCTCTGTGGCTTTGGAGCCTGTCCTGGAACTAGCTCTTGTAGACCAGGCTGGCCTCGAACTCACAGAGATCCGCCTGCCTCTGCCTCCCGAGTGCTGGGATTAAAGGCGTGCGCCACCACCGCCTGGCCAATCCATCTTAATGTATATGCTAGAAGACGAGTACACAGTGGGGCAGTGGGGAAGGGAGGAGATGACAAAGGAGTGGAGGAGAGAGATGCCAGGGAAGCCTCCTGCCTTGGTGACTTCTGAGCTGAGACCTTTGAAAAAGAATCAGATAAGCAAATGGAAGAAAGAAGGTTCTTGGGGAAAGGAAGATCAGAGGGTGAAAACCCTAAGTTACTGAGGTAGGACAGACCACAGCATGCACAAGAACCAGAAGTGAGCCAGATGCTGGAGAATGATGATACCTGATGTGGGGAGATGCCTAAATACAACACCAACCTTCCTTTTTTTGAAGCCTGTCCTGGAACTTGCTCTGTAGACCAGGCTGGCTTCAAACTCACAGAGATCCACATGCCCCTGCCTCCCGAGTGCTGGGATTGAAGGTGTGCATCACGATGGCCAGGAGGTCCTTCCTTCTTGAGGTCTGCTCATTTGCTGTTTGTTGTAAAATGGCACAAGTAAAACCCTGATGTGTCCCATAGCGGGTGTACCCCATGAGAAAGACCTTTGCAGCATCCCACAGCCAGTAAGTCCAAACCATGGTGGGTCACAAATACGCCATGCAGACCGAGTTTGAGTGTGGGATTTATTTGAGATAAAGGGAATGGGAAGGGAAGAGAGAATGGAAGAGACAGAGAGGGGGAAGAGGGAGAGAGAGACAGACAGAAAGCTACCTCCTCAGAGAGAATGACAGAAAAGAAGAGAGGAGTGGGCAGAGCTTGTCTCTTAAAGGGACCTTTGTGCCTGGGTACAGACTAGGACCCTGGGCTGGCTAGGGTACTGCCTGGGTACATCCTGCCAAATGACAGAGCAGGCCAGCACAATGCCTGAATCCTAACACTGTTCCCAAGACAGTTTGACCCCATTGGGCCTAATTTAGCGCACCACTGGAACTGCAAGATGCCTCAGTGGGAAACGGAGCTCGCCTCAAAGCCTGGATGCCTGCGTTCAATCCCCAGAACCCACTAATAGAGTCACCTCCTACAAGTTGTCCTCTGACCTCCAAATACAAATGCCACGGACACACATAAAGCATGAGCATATGACCAACAAATGTAATTTTTTAAAATATTGGTACAGGGACTGGAGAGAGAGCCAGTCCTCAACAGTACTAGCTGGGACAGGGTATCTGCAAGCCTTTTATTCAAGCACTGGGGAGGATCTCCGTGCATTAGAGTTCCAGGACAGTCAGAGCCACCTAGAGAGACCCTGTTCTCCCAAAACAAACAAACAAGACAATACAAACAAAACAAAATGCTTGCTGGTTTTCCAGAGGACCAGAGTTTGGCTTCCAGCACCCATATCACATGGTTCACAATCACCAGTGTCTCCAGTCCTACAGTATCTGATACCCTTTCCTGGCCTCTGCACACATGTGGCCTAAACACATTCACATAAATAGAAATAAAATAAATCTTAAAAAATATTGGCGCTGGGTGGTGCTGGCTCACGCCTTTAATCCCAGCACTCAGGAGGCAGAGACAAAAGCCAGGCAGGGTGTGGTATCTCTTTAATATTGTCATGTATTTTTTTAAATGATTTATTCATTTTTTTATGTACATTGGTATTTTGCCTGCATGTATGTCTGTGTGAGGGTGTCAGATCCCCTGGAGGTAGAGTTACAGGCAGCTATAAACTGGCATGTGGGTGCTGGGAATTGAACCCGGGTCTTCTGGAGGAATAGGCAGTGCTCTTAACTGCTGAGTCATTTCTCTGGCCTCTCACATCTTTAATCCTAGCACTATGGAGGCAGAGTCAGGTGGATCTCCATGAATTCAAGGCCAGCCTGGTCTACAGAGTAAGTTCCAGGATAGCCAGAGCTACGTAGTGAGACCCTATCTAAAAAATAAAACAAAACAAAAGACAACAACAACAACAAAAACAAAACAAAACAAAACAAAGACATTGATTGGACACTTAGGATTTGTAAACACTTCCCATTGATAATTCAGTACCAAGAGACCTCAAATTCCTAGATGAAGACACTGAGAAATGTGAAGGTACTTACTCATGGTCACACAATTAGAAAGTGCCAGAGTCCAGTACAAACCACTTACTCCGCCCCACCAAATACCTCCTGTGGCTCCCAGGACTGGCCAGACCCTGTGGGTTATAGGGTTGAAGGCACAGCAGTGCGGAGGACTTTTATGAGCACCTCACAGTAGTGCCAGTGCTGGCAGGATATTGCCCGTCACTGCCTGGAAGAAGGCCAAGCACTCTGTGTCACCCTTGGCCTGGCACTCCTGGACCACCCAGGTTAGGGAAGGGAGGCAAGTGGCATCAGATGCTGGGCGTGGCTCTAGTCACCCAGTGGTGAAGGGTGCCTAAAGTTCTATGCAAATACTTTTGGGTGTCAGCCAGCTCACTGAGCCAAGAGTCCTGTCCCCTGCCCTTTCTGGAAGAAATAGCCAGACTTTCTGTAAACACTTGGAGAAGTGGAACCGAATGGACCCGGAGCTTTTGAAACTGCTCCCAGAAGTTGAGCTCAGACTGTCTATGGAATTCTCAATACAAGGCCAGAGGGACAGCTCAATAGGTAAAAGGCAGCTGCAGTCAAGCCTGAAGACCTGAATTCGATCCCTGGGACCCACATGGTGGAAAATAAAACCTGAGTCCCATAAGTTGTCCTCTGATCTCCACACTCAAACACATCCATATACAACAGATAGTAAGTAAATGTAATAAACTTTTGAAAGTAAATAACAGGGACATTAAGAAAAAGACGCAGGGTGTGGCTGTGCACGTCTGTCTCAGCACTTGGGAGGCAAAGATTTGAGGGTCACCAGTTCAAGGACATTCTCGGTTATGTAGGGAGTTCGAGGCTAGCCTGGGCTACTCGAGACCCGTCTCAAAAAACAAAAACAAAAAAAAAAAAAACAAAAACGGAGGGATGTGTGGGATGTGTATGCAGTCAGCCACCGTAGGCCTTACACCGTCCCAGCTGTGTATTTTCCTAGGGTTCTTTGGCGGATGGCTTCGCGCTTGCTCACGAACTTGCCAGCTGGGTGGTACATCCACCTCCTCCTTCCACCGTGTCTTCCCCGCTGCAACCTCTAGCTGGCTGTGACTGCGCACGCGTGCCGACGCCCCCTCCAGACCCGGATGGGAGGAGGGGATGAAAGTGAGGTTGGGCACCGCGGCTTGCCGGGCTCCTTTCCCTCTCTCCTTCCCTCGGGCGGCGTCTCCCGGCGCTCACAGGGCGGTGCAGATCCGAGGGTTGCAAGGTAGCACTTAAGGGTTAGCTGAGACGGGAGGGTTCCGGAGCCCCACCCCTGGGGACAGGCCTCCCTGCAGGTGAGGAGGGCAGGGCAAGGTCCTGGTCCCCTGGAGATAGATTGGGGGTTGGACACCAGGACCCCTCCGCGGACGGTAAACTTAGGTCCGGGTGCCCTGGTTCTTGAGGAGTGCATGCGATGCCAGATTTTTGGGACTCCCTCCAGTGAAAAGTCCATTCCTTTCGTCTTTTTCTCCAGGTCTCCCTATCCTACGAGGTTTCCAGTTCTACACCAGGGATGCGATTTAGCGACCAGAAGGACAGGGTGGACACAGCATCCATGGACTGAGACTAAAGGCAGGGTAAAGCCCCCTTTTCCACTTGAAATCCCTGCCACTGCACTCAAAGGGCCCACCTCTGGGACAGTGTGGCCAAAGGCACGCCCACGGAGCTCAAAGACCCGCCCCTGGGTTTGTAAGGAACGGCCACTGACTGCTGCGATGCTTTTTGTATAGCCCCGCCCCTCCCAGGTTTAGCGGCCCCGCCCACTCCAAAATAGACTCCAACCCCCGCAGCAAAGAAATGAACTCTTGGTTTGATTTGCCTATCTCCTCCTAGGGTGAGCTTAGGCTCCGTCTTCCAGCCCCGCTGCTCCTTTGAATCAAGATCAGAATTAACCAAAACCCTGGTCCTAACTGACTTTCTGATTTTAGGCCCCCACCCCTGTCTCTGTGAATTTGGTAATCACCGGCGTCACTCCCACCCTCTGGGTTCCTCTGCCAGCAAGATGCTGGGTGGAAGTGTGAAATCCGAGGCCACTTGCCAGGACCCGGTGACCAAAGGAGGTGAGAGCAGCCCGAGTTGTACATAGGAATCATTTCCCAGGAATGACAGCTGAGAAGAACCTGTTAGGACCATTCGGAATTACCCACATACCCGCCCCGCGCTCACGGGCAACAGGTTGCAAAGAATCTTACCCTCACCCGCCAATCTGGCTGGACCTTCCATTTGCTGGGGCTCAGGAAATTACAGGAGGTGCATAGGGGATAATGTGGGATTATGGGTAGAACTGGAAATGAATATTTTACTAGGTTTCAGGACCAGAATTGGCAACTCTTTGAGATACAACGTGGGGTGAGAGGGCAAACAGATGTGATCCTTAATGGAACACCATTGTGACACTTTGAGAAGCCCCTCTGGTATTAAGAAATGGCAGAGCCCAACGTGGTAGCGCAGGTCCCTAATCTCAGCACTCAGGGGGCAAAGACAGGGAGAGCTCTGAGATTGGGGTCAGTTTGCTCTTCAGAGAGAGTTCCAGGACAGCCAGGGCTGCATAGCGAGGTCCTGTAAACCAGAGAGAGTGGAGAGGGGAGGCAGAGCCTAACCTGGGCCCAGGGCGTGCCTATTAGTAGAAGCTCATCAGCTCTCATGTCCCCTAGTCCCCAACCAGGACTTGCCTAGCCAGCCCGCCGCATCTGGGAGCGTGCCCTCCCCGCCCCGCCGGCGGCCCCCACCCCAGCGCCCGCACCGCTGTCCGGACTGCCCCAAGGCTTTCTCGTACCCATCCAAGCTGGCCACTCACCGGCTAGCGCACGGCGGCACCCGCCCGCACCCGTGCCCCGACTGTCCCAAGGCCTTCTCCTACCCGTCCAAGCTGGCCGCGCACCGCCTCACGCACAGCGGAGCTCGCCCGTACTCCTGCCCACACTGCCCCAAGGCCTTCGGCCACCGCTCCAAGCTGGCGGCGCATCTTTGGACCCACGCGCCCGCCCGCCCCTACCCATGCCCCGATTGCCCCAAGTCCTTCTGCTACCCCTCCAAACTGGCTGCCCACCGCCACACGCACCACGCCACCGACGCCCGCCCCTACCCTTGTCCACACTGCCCCAAAGCGTTCTCATTTCCCTCCAAACTGGCGGCTCACCGCCTGTGTCACGAACCCCCCACTGCGCCCAGCAGCCAGACCACTGGCCACCACCGATGCTCCAGCTGTGACCAGGCCTTTGGCCAGAGACGCCTCCTGTTGGTTCATCAACGCAGCCACCACCAGTCCGAGGGCCAGGGAGAGAGGGAGTGAGCTATCCGTCCAGCCACCCATCTGCCTCCACCACGTGTCAATAAAGACCTGAATTTCTAAGCCCTGTTTTATGTGTGGACTTCCCTCTAACAGGAAGAAAGACAGGGGCTTCATACATGTAGCCCAAGCTGGTCTGGAACTCTCCATCCTCTTGTTGTGGCCTTCCAAATCCCGGGTTCCAGTTATGTACGCCATCTCTTTTGGGACTGGCTATCCTGGAATTGATTTAGATGATTGGGAAAAATTCTATTTGTGTGGAAAGGCAGGTGTTATCCGATTGGCACTGGATTCAAACCTCGAGCCTGGAGTTGTGGTGATAGGGGCCTCTCCTGCTCCCCTACACACACACACACACACACACACACACACACACACACACACACACACACACACACACACACACACACACACACACACACACACACACACACACACACACACACACACACACACACACACAGACAGACACACACACACACACTTTGTATGGCAAAGGGAAAAAGCCTGATGGCATCTTGGGTTGGTGAGGCACACAGGCCTTGGCCATAAGGCATTTACAACGCACACTTATTTGTGACAGGGATTTATCCTGTACACTCTAGCCTGTGCTAAAGACATAAAGGGAACAGCACTGTGGTGTGGCCACACTGGGAACAGGCCATCAGGGACCAGGAAACGGAGCGGAATGTGTGGCTGTAGGAAAGAGGCTGGCACTGTGTTTACAAAGTGCTCTGAGCACAGGAGGGGACAGAGGCCAAAACAAAGGACAGACCACCAGCAGCAGCACCTGTACTGGGAAGCTCAACTCAACGCAGGAGTGCCTCTGAATCTCTTGGGAACCTGGGACAAGGTGTGTAACTTCTCAGGACTCAGCTGCATTCCCTGGGAGCCAGGACTTTGTCTGTGGGATATTTGGTTTTTTGACAGGGTCTCATGTCTCCAGGCTGCCCTTGGACTTATGTGGTGCTGGGGACTGAACCAGGGCTTCATGGATGCTAGGCAGGCTCACACACTTTTCAGTGGGTTGGTTTTGTTTGTTTGCCTGCATTTATATATGTGCACCATGTTTGTGCCTGGTGCCTGTAGAGATGAGAACGTTAGAGATGGTTGTGAGCCACCATGTGGGTCCTAGGAAAAGAACCCTGGCCCTTTGCACAAACAAGTGCTCTTAACCACAGAGCCATCTGTTAATCCACCATAAATACACCACCCTCCTTTTTGGCTACCTGTTCACTTTATTTTTTTTTAAACATATGGTCTATGTAATCTTGGAATTCACTATGTAGACCAGGTTGCCTTCAGTTCCAGAGACCTGCTTTCTTCTGCCTCCCAAGTGCTGGGATTAAGTGTGTGCCACCATACTTGGTCCCCTTTTTAGTTTTAAAATAAAGGTATTCTGTAGCCCAGACTGGCTTAAGCTTATGGCAATCCTCCTGCCACAGCCTCCTGAATGGGGATCGCAGGCGTTTGCCAACACTCTTGGCATGACAGGGTTGCTGTAAACCATGTGGAAGAGGCAGCTGTCATGCCAGGACAGGTCAGGTGGAGTCTTGTAAACATGAGGGAATTGCTGTTTCCTACATCTGTGTTCTGTAGATCTGAATTACATACCTACTGTGTGTTGAGCCCTGCATGGGGCACTAAGTGCACAATGGTGAAGGCCTGGTCTAGAGACAGTGGACACTAATCAAGCAGTGGCCCAAACCAAAACAAAATGGGGCTGGCAAGATTGGTCAACAAGTAAGAATACTTACCTGCGACCTGGGACCCACATGGGGTGTTCAGAGAGGACCAACTCCTGAAAGTTGTCCTCTGACCCCCCGCACGCATGCTGTGGCACATGCCCCTCCTCCACTAAATAAATAATAAAGCTGAGCTAGGAATGGTGCCACACACCTGTAGTTCCAGCACTCAAGAGGCAGAGGCAGGAGGATTGCAAAAGTTCAAGGCCAATCTGGTCTACATAGCAAGTTATAGGCCAGCCAGGGCTATACAGTGAGGCCCTGCCTATAAATAAAATATACTAACAACACACACGCTAGGTCTGTTGGCAAGGACCAGTCTGAGTGGCTTGGCGCACTGCTTTCCAGACTGGGGAGGTGAGCAGGCTATGGTGGTGACATCTGTGATCGTAAATGTTCACAACCCTGTGCTTGTACCGACATATGCCAAGCCCTACTGTCACCAGGGGGTGGCAACAGTTTCCTGTAAGGAGCCAGACAATTTACAGGAATCAGTTCGTCTTTCTGCACCACGAGGGTCCCAGGGATTGAACTCAGGTTGTCACGCTTAGCAGCACCTTTACCTACTGAGCCATCTCGGGTTTTTTTGTTGTTGTTTTGTTTAGTTTTTTAAGAGATGAAAGGAGAGGTTTTCTTGGCTAAGGTTCAGGGATTACATCATGATGTAGAAAGCATGATGGCTGAAGAGGTCAGGAGTTAGGTCCATGTCAGTGGAACATTCAAGATTGTAGCATGGCCTGCTCATGCCCTCTCAGTAAGCAAGAACTGTTTCGGTTTTTGAGATAGTTATCTCAAGCTGGTCTCAGATGCATTGTGTAGCTGAAGATAACCTGAAACCTGTTTTCTTTTTTCTTTTTTTTTTTTTTTTGAGAGAGGGTCTGGCCTGGAACCTACTCTGTAGATCAAGCTGGCCTAAAATTCAGAGATCCACCTGCCTCTACCTCCCTAAAGGTGTGTACCATCATACTTGGCTATAAGTCCTATTTTTTTTTATACTTAGATTTTACTATTTGATATGTATGGGTGTTTGGTGTTTTGCCTGCATGTATGTCTGTGTGCCATGTGCATGCCTGGCACCTGTGGCAATCAGAAAAGGGCACTGGATCCTTTAGGACTGGAGTTATAGGTGGTTGTGAGTCACCATGTGGGTGCTGGGAACTGAACCTGGGTCCTCTGTAAGAGCCGGTGCTCTTAACCACTGAGCCATCTCTACAGCTCCTAAGTTCTATTTTTTTCCAAAGATAGTATCTCACTCTGTAGCCCAGAGTGGCATCAAGCCTACTAAATGCCCACTAAATGCATATGCCACCTAGACCTGGGTTAAGATACAAACCTAGCTGGGCGGTTGGTGGCACATACCTTTAATGATGATGGTGCACACCTTTAATCCCAGCACTTGGGAGGCAGAGACAGGCAGATCTCAGTGAGTTTGAGGTCAGCATGGTCTACAGAGTGAACTTCAGGACAGGTTCCAAAGCTACAGAGAAACCCTGTCTCGAAAAACCAAAATAAAAACAAACAAAATACAAATCTAAAGAGTAAAATCCCAAAATGTTTAGATGAAAAGTATGGAAAGGAGAATTATATTAGAGACCAGAAACAAAGAAAAAATACACATATACATATATATTTATGAATATATGTATGTGTGTGTATGTATGTATGTGTGTGTGTGTGTGTGTGTATATATATGTTTTTAAAGACAGGCTTTCTCTGTAGCTTTGGAACCTGTCCTGGAACTATCTCTTGTAGACCAGGCTGGCCTCAAACTCAGAGATCTGCCTGCCTCTGCCTTCCAAGTGCTGGGATTAAAGGCGTACACCACCACTGCCCGGCAGAAAATGTATTTGAAAGCAAAAATAAGCACAAATCATGAATGAAGAGACAGATAAGGTGGACCATGAGCAGGCATAGAGTTAAACCCTGAGATTGAGGTGAGGAACTAAGATCTGAATGTTCCGGAAGTGGGCAGAGGAAGTGAGCAGGTTGCTGTGCTGCAAGAGGCTGAGGAAGCCTTGGAGGAGGGGTCAGGATCCTTCGTCCCTGCCCTGGCTGTGGGCCCTGTCTGGGGTGAGAGCCTTCCGAAGCTCACATGGCAGCAGCGCTCACACAGAAGGAGGAGCAGGGGGAGCAGGGCGCCTGTCTCACAGGGCCAGCCTCTGTGAGGAGGAGGAGGCACCCTGCTACTTATGGAGCTTGAGGAGCCTTTGGCCGTGAGACTGTCTCAAAAACAAAGAAACCAAAGGTGCTGGTCTGGCCCAACCTTACCTTTTACAGACAGGAAAACTGAGGCCAAGAGGATTTACCTTCGACCAACAGGACAGTGGCAGAATGGGTGGAAGTGGGCTCTAGGCAGCCCAATGCCCTGCTTCCCCCTGCCCTCCTCAGAGTTTTGCACCTGCTCTTTAAGGGCTCTCCGGGGGCTCTTGTGCATGTGCCTAGTCCCTGCAGAGGACCGGTACTCCTTTGACACGTCTTACAACCCTATCTAATGCACCCCCATCGTGCCCACACTGCGTTTGCCACTGCCCAACGCTGCACTGCACACCTACTCCCCGGCCTCACCACTACCAAGCACACAGGCCCCATGACACCAGGGACTAGTGTCTTTCTTCACTGTCTCCCCAGCATTTCACAGACGGGGACATGCACACAGACAATCACTCCATGGTCCTGGGAATGTGCGGCTATGGCACGTGGAAAGGGAAAATGGGGTAGGATTGAAGATTCTGGATCAGTGGTCTATTTATAGACCAGTGCACAGCTGGGGACACAGTCCAGTGGTGGAGTGGCTGCATGTGCTAAAGGCCTAGACACAATCCCCAATACTGTTACCAAAATAATAGCTCAGGTAAGGCTCACATCACCAGAAGAGTCTTACTCTGTGTGACCCTGGATGTGTGGAACTTGCTTTGTAGACCAGGCTGGCCTCGAACTCAGAGATCTTCCTGCCTCTGCCTCCCAAGTGATGGAATTAAAGGCACACACCATCACCAACTGGCTTTTTTTAAAGTCTCATGTCCAGGTTGGCCTCAAACTTCCTATGTAGCCAAGGATGACCTTAAACTACTGATCCTCTTGCTTCTATGTCCCAAGCACTGTGACAATGGATGTGCACCACCCCATGTGGCTCATCACAGGGTCTTTGTAAGACAGAGAAGCAGGAGGCATGGGCACAGTGATGTAAGGTGGAAAGATGCAACCACTCACACCACCCTCAAACAGAAAGACTGCAGGCAGCCCCTACACGCTGGAAAAGCAAGCAGGCTGGGTCTGGAGCCTCTCCAAAGGCCTGCTCCAGTTACACGGATCCTAGCCCAGACCCCCAGACTTGCTGGAGAACAGGTCTGAAGCTGTTGAGTCTGTGGCACCTGATTGCAGTACCAGGAGTGCAGCTGGAATGGGTGAGCCACTGACCCACTGACCAATTATACAGAGCCCCAGAACAGGACCAGTGTGACCTGCTCAGGAAACAGTTGAGGGCAGAAAAGATCGATAACCCTTGGCTGGTTAAAGTTAGGAAAGGGCCTGCACGTCCAAGGACCAGGTCTCAACCCTGACTGACTCTGGCCTTTGTTCTGCTTAAAGCCTTCTGGCTCCACCCCAGAAAGTCCAAACTCCTCAGCCTGGAGTTCACAGCCCTCCTGGGCAGCCCCATCCAAAAGAACTTTCCCCAGAGTGTTTTGAAATTTGTGACCTTGTGACAGAGGATCCGAAGTCAACCTCCCTGCCTGCCTTTTCTCTCCCTCCCTGTTCTTTTCTTTTTTTTTTTGGTTGGGGGGGGGATAAGGTCTCACAATGCACCTTATGTGCTCTAACGCCTAGCAATCCTCCTGCTTCCATCTTCAAGAACAGGGTCACATTCCACTATTCCTTTATATTAAATGGCCACCTGTGTCTAGTGGCAACCACAATGGCTGGCACCTGAGGACCCAGAGCCCTTCCCTGTGAGCAGCCTCAGGCTACTACCACCACTGGCTTTTGCCCCCGCCACCCCCTTCCCTCGGGCTTGATCCCCTTAACAGCTCTGCTCCATTCCCACCTTCACCATGGAGCCTTGAAGGGGCCTCCAGGTTTTGGGTGACTTGATAAGAACAGTATTCCTCTCCCCTTCCCCCTCCCCTCCCCCGCCCCGTGCCTCCCGAGTTGGATGGAAACCACACTGGCAATGCCACACTGACACCAGCTCAAGCCCAGAGGGACACCCGACATGACGGCGCAGAGCAAGCTTAGAGTCAGCACAGAGTGGCAGAGGTCCACCTCCTGCCTCCTGGCAGCACAGGACTACAGAGTCATCTGGGAGAGAGCTGTTTCTTAGCAGGCCTCTTGTGGAAGGGCCCCACTCACCTCTTCCCAGACCCTAGGACAGGGTCACTGGAGAGAAAGAGCGCAAGCTGAATCCAGACAGAACCTGAGCTGGAGCCTCCTGAGAGAGGAACAACTGTGCCAAACAAGGTCTTTATTAAACTCATATGTGCACACATGTACACACGCATACAGGTGTGTACACTCAGGCCTGGGGTACCACCCCATAGAGTTGATGGGGGAGTAATTTCTGCTTTTCATTACAACTGTAGATCCACCGGGGCCGGACGAACGCCAGGGAAGGGTTGTCCATCAGGGCCTGGGGGAGAGGGGTCCACATGGGATAGAGTATCACAGGACAGAGGCAACTTTAAAGTGGGCTGGGGTTCCCCATCTCTGCCCCACCCCGACCCAGGGCTCACCTCCTCAAAGATGGGGTCCCA
>PVIU01023933.1:0-26453 GCA_004026605.1 Ondatra zibethicus | reverse complement strand
AGAGAGAGAGAGAGAGAGAGAACTACCAAGGGTAAGGGAAAGAGATCTGGGTTCAGAGAAACGGAACCATTGCCTATTATCCAACAGAGTATAACTGAAATGCTTCCTCTTGTGGGAAGCTGGTACTTTCTAAATACTTTGTGGATCAGCATTTTCCCATGGAATTGAAATTACTGAGTAGGGTCTAACATTCAAATTGGCAGCTTTCAAATTGCTCCAAGGTAGATGTGTTAAATCTCAAATTTGGATGAAGCTCAAGAGTGCCAGAGGAGATGTGCAGCATCACTTGGAAATCGAGGAAGGATGTGAGAAATGTGTGCAGGTGGCTTCATTCCATCTTGGACTGCCAAATCCCCCATAGTGAATCCTCCCATGGGAAAGAGCAAGTATTCATTTTCATCTGAGGCAAATGCTGAAATTGCAGATTGGCCTTTTCAGACCTCCAGAAGCTGCCATTTCACCCTGAGTGTTATATCACTTGGATCTCAACTGCATGGGGTTGTCCTGATTCAGAGAGGTCAGTGGCAGAACAGCCATCAGAGAGCTCCCTTCTTGAGCTTGTCCATGCCAACCCTGATGCTTTCTTTCTGAAAGGAGTGGCTTCTGTAGCTTTGATCGTGATCAGGGAAAAAAAAAAGCCTGTTAATAATTTACAAAAGGCAGAGCTTTCCCTCTTTTGTATCCTCAGCCCTCCTGGAACACGTGATTGTTTATGCATATCTGGTTTCCAAGTAGACAAGGGATGAAATATGATTGGCCAGCTAGTATTGATTGCCACCCCCCTCGGATAGCAGTTGTTTCTTATGAGACGGTCATTCTTCTTAGGAAAGAATAAAGAAGAGGACTCTTTCTTTCCATCCTCAGGAGAAGTAGACTGTTTTGGCTTCCTACTATGGAGGAGGACCTTGAAGGAGAAAATTGGTCGACCTTCTCCATTCCCTGGGGCTTCGGTAAGGCAGCAGAGGATAATGGAGATCATGGTTGCCGGTGAGTAATGGTCTTCAGGTGGGACTATCTGGAGGCTCGTCTCTGTTTTCCGAGTTGTTTTTCAGTAGGATGAATTTATATGCACAAGGGATGAACGATGCCTTGAATAGAATGAGGTTGGGGTACCTCAGAGTTTGGCTCAGGTGGAGAAAATGTTGGAACTGTGGCCAGAAATAACAAGCAAAACAAAAACACAAGCCCCCAAACTGTTTTGACTGTTTTATTTCCTTAAGAATAAATATCTAGAGGCACTTTTGGGAGAAGAGAAATTTAGCTGCTTGTTTTTCTATATGGTATAATAATAGGTTATAATTCACAGTAAACTTTTGACAGCACTTTTTACTGGGGAAATTGGCTTGCTCTCTTTATTTTGCTTTAAAAAACGGTATCTTCTCAAGGACAAATGCACCTGTCAAGATGAAAAGTTTTGATATTTGAACAAGTGCTAAGATGTTGGCTATGCGAACTAATTTGTATTTAATTGCTCCTTTCTGTTCTGTGGGCTTGTTAAAGATGTTTTTCTCCTTAGAAAGAAAAAAATACAGTTGTATAGAAAGTTCAGATGATTGCTGAGTGGCTTTTGATTTTTAAAAGCATGTATTTTTTTTCCTTAGAGTTGTCTAACTTTCAAGTGCAAGAGACTCCCTAGTAACGCATGCACTCGGAAACGCTGACTGGAAGATTTCCAGTCACTCAACTACCGAATGCTTTCTCATTAATCACTGACACTGGGCATTGTAAGACATTTATGAATTTGTTTAAATGAGATTCCTTCACTGTGTTCTATGACTGTTGAGTGTTGAAACACTGCAATAAGAACATTATGTGCATGTCCAAGTGTGCAGGGACGTCCCCAAACTAAGAGAAGCTCTCCAGGTCCACAAAAATCACTCCCCTTGACTTTTCATACTTGCAAGTTGGAGACAAATGTCCTTTAGAGTGGCCCTAATTTTCCATGACAATAATTACATGGTCGCACAGTTTGTTTAGAATCATTTTGAAATGGGAGGAAGTGAAACCTTTCTGCTATGCAGTTCAAAGTACAGAACATTTAGAAACAGATGTTCTCTTTCTGTGAGACTAAAACATGTGAATCAGACATTTTAGAACTTATTTGGTCATCTCCTGAAATGACTGCTTTCTTGTGACATGATTTCATTGGCTAATTTTCCTATCTAGTATACTCTTTCTAATTTCACAGTTGAAAGGTGAAAGAATTGGGTATCTGGGCCATGGAAAGTGATCACTTGTAACACGGGAACCTGGCAGATATACTTCTGCTCTTCCCCAGCCAAAAATATTCAAAAAATAAATTGAGCTCTAAGCTCACAGAAGCGTAGTTTTTAAATAGATTTGGAGGAAAATAGGTAACAAAAGCCCTAAGAACTGTATGAAATCAAACGATGAAGGCCAAACCACTGAATTCCATCACGGAGCTTTGTTGGCCAGAGTTTTAACTGCATGTGCCTAGTGAAATATCTTCTTTCATCATGTTTAATTAGAACTATATTTCTTAAGTCTGAGTTCTTTGTTAACCCTAGATGTGTTTAATCACTCTGTAGTCATTAGATGATCTAGGTTAGTATATTATTTATTTTATTTTATTTTTGTTATTGTTGTTTGATTGGTGGAGGGTTTTTCATCATTGTTGTTTTTGTCTGTGCGGGGTGTCTCATGAAGCCCAGGCTAGCCTTGAACTTTACATAGTGGGGAAGGATGAATTTGATTGGATGATCTTCCTAGCTCTTCTCTCTGCATGCCAAGATTACATGTAAAATGCTGCTCTATTGTTTTGAAACAACACGGGAAGTTACTGGTAACATAACTTCAGCTCATTTGAGTCTCACTTGGGCTGCTTGCTTCTTGAGAATAAGACCTGAAATCCTTAGCCTGTCTTCTCATCAGGCAGTTTAGGTTTCCTAGACCAAATGTTCGCACCCTCCTCCATCTATGTGCCTCTTGGCTCATCTGAAGAAGTCATCCCAACACCCATGAGAGACAAGGCTTGCTTTCCTGAAACTTTGTACCTTCCCTGAATTAAAACAATTTGAGACTTAGTGGTGTTGTCATTGGTTAAAGCAAGCAGCTTGTCCCTTTGCCCATCAATCAGCATCATGGAATGGTTAGGAACAAGGTTCTTGGTAGCACCCTGACTTTGGTGTGTACCCTGCTGCCTTCCCGTATTGGCTGTATGACTTTGGGCAAGTGGGCCAGCATCATCAAATGTCAAGCTTGCCTTTGCATAGTGAGTTTGGAGGAATGAGTGAGTGATAGGCACAGAGATCCTGACACAATGCCTAGTACATTCAGTGTTGTGACTACTGAGAGTGATTCTTGGTAATTCCAGTAACAGTAAGAGGAGAGTATTTCATATGTAGTTTTGTTGACAGCCTTCAAGTTCATTAAGTCTGTTCATATAAAACTTAGAGGTTATAATGCTATAATCCTATTCTAATAGGGTGGGCGATTCATTTAGAATAAGAACATAAGATGGGGTCTAACGCTTCTGTGCTTTGTGGTTTCTTTGTATTTTTTCTGACATCCAAACCTTACTGAAAGAATAATAAACACTGAGTCCATTACTGGAGGATTTTGAAGTAGAATTAGGTGCCAGGGATGCATACAATGGTAGAGTATCTGACTAGCATGAGCAAAAACCTAATTTCAATCCTCAGTACTGCCATCATGCATAAAAAGTAAAAATGGAACAAGACAGAAGTAAAAATGGGATGAGTTTATTTCAGCTCAGTACATAGTCAGTGAGATTCTACCACTGTACAGAAGTACTACGGTACAAGTAAAAAGACACAATACCCCACCTGTTAGAATGACTAAAATAAAAATATTGGCACTGTCAAGTGCTGACAGGGATGTAGAAAAATAGAAACTCTCATAGAGAACCAGTACAATTTGCTGGCTAAATAGTAAAGTCACTTTTGAGGCTGTCTGGCAGTTTCTCATAGTGTTAAGCATATGCTTTCTGTAAGACCCATGTGATCCCTAGTTGGGGTGTGCTATGTCACTCACACCTTAATTCTAGAACCAGGGATACAGAAGCAGGTGGATCTCTGGGAGGTCAGAGGGTAGCTTGGTATACATAGTAAGTTCTAGGTTGGCCTGATTTATATAGCTAAGTTCTAGATCAGCCAGGGCTACACAGTGAGTTGCTGTCTCAAAAACAAACAAACAAACAAAAAACAGACAAACAAACAACAGCATTCACATGTTTTCACCCCTGGAAATTTACTGGAATAAATATAAAACATAATAGTAGTTAATTTTCTGAATGCTGTGACAAAATGCATTACTAAAGCAAATGAAGGAAAGAAAGGTTTATTTCTGCCCATAGTCTCCATCATGGTGCCAACGTCAAAGCAGCAGGAGCTCAAGGTGACTGGTCACATTGTAGCCACAGTCAGGAAGCTCAGAGAGAGGAATGCTGGTGCTTAGCTCTCCTCCCTTTTATTTGGTTCATGATCTCAACTGTGTCCCCTTTTGAGACAGGTTATCACAGCGTAGCTCTAGATGGCCTGGTATAAACTATGTAGACCAGGCTGGCCTTGAACTCATAGAAACCCTCTTGCCTCTGCCTCCCAGGTGCTGGGATTAAAGGGGTGTGTTACTATGCCTAACAGTAAGTGCTCTTAATTGCTGAGAGCTCACCCCATATTCAAACTGCCACACCTAACAAATGCTATAGAACTCTTCAGCAACTTATGGAAGATTATGCTTGTCTTTTTTCATTTATCCGTTATTTTTCATTAAGGATATCACTATTCTGTTAACCTAGGAATCCAACAGCAAGCAAAACAAAGATCCAGCGCTGTTATTTTCAGAGCTAAGTGAGAAATTTGGCTTTGGAAGATTCAGAGTGTGAATGACTTCTAAAACATCCATGTTAACAGCACCTGGTGGATGGCAGCGGTGAAGAGTGGCAGGTCTGTGCCAAAAATACAGATTAAGAGACTCTGGCTCAGGGATAGACATCTAAGCCTTAGAAGTTGATTAAATAAGCTAATCTCTATCCCATCTCCAAAAAAAAAAATGATTTGCCAACAAAGCTGGTCCTTCTATGAGAGGAGAGATGGATCAAGTTTATGTTATAATGTCAAGGGTGTTCATCTATCCACTTTTCCTTCTTAAAAATTCATTTGTTTATTTACTTGTGTATGTGTGTGTATTTATGTGTGTCTGCATTAGTTTATGTGCACCATGTGCATACAGTTGCTATGGAAGCCAGAAGAGGGCCCTGGATCCCCTGGAACTGGAGATACAGGCGGTTGCGATCTGATGTGGGTGTTGGGAACCAAACCCAGGTTTTCTGCAAATGTAGTAAGCATTCTTAATCTTTGAGACCTTTCTCCAGAACCTCCTCCTTTAAAAAATGACATCCTGGTAATTAGCATATATATATATATTTTTAACAGAGGCTGTCTCCAAATTAACAAATATCTCCGACATGGAGGCTATTTCCTAAGTTTTAATGCAAGTTAATACATGGTAGGCCTGGTCCCTATTCTAAAATCATTTACAGAGTCTACAAGAATATATAAGTTCTGAATACTTTATGAATGTCCATGGTGCTTGCAAATAACCCAAAAGGTAATAATCAGACATTCTAGGCTTTTTAGAAAATACCATCTTCCCTCATGCATGCACAGGCCGTGTTGTAAAGCACTGGACAAGGGTACTTTCCAAAGGAGCATGTTCTGAACAAGTTTTGGAACGTGAATCCACAACTTCCAATTACATATGCCAAAGTCTTGAGTTTGACTTTGAACCATATAGATGGACCTATGATGCTTTAATGAGTTTTTTATCAGTGAAAATAATTTGAACAGTTATGTTGTTAGAGATATTGTGACTCAAGTTAAGTATTGATTTTTTTTATTATTAAATTTGTTATTTGACCAATTCATACAAGAATATAATGCATCTTAATTACTCTTGTCCCCTCTCTCTCTTATTTCCCTATCACCCTATCAATCTTCTCTTGTTCCTATAAATTCTGTTTCTACATTCATGTGCCTTTGTTCCATTTTGTGACCCATTGAATTCAAGCAGGGCCGTTTGTATGACCATGGGTTTGAAAGTATCCAGTGGAGCCTTGTGATCGCATCAGTGGATACACAGCTGAAGACAATGACTCTCCCTTCTAGAAATCAGCCAGCACCTAGTAGTTTCATAGGAAGGAGAAGGAGCCATGGGGCCCCTCCCCCATCCATGATTGAGTCAATCTTATGCATGCCCACTAGCTGCTGTAAGTTCATAATTACGATGGCCCTGTCATGACCAGAAGATAGCATTTTGTTCTGGCTCTCACGTTCTTTCTAATTCCCTCTTCTGTGATGGGGTAGCACATATGTATTGTTAGGGCTAAGCATTCAACCACCATTTTGAGGTAACCCCAAACACAAATCATTAAATTTCTACCTTTTGGATTGGAAAT
Source organism: Ondatra zibethicus (assembly GCA_004026605.1). Lineage (NCBI taxonomy): Eukaryota > Metazoa > Chordata > Mammalia > Rodentia > Cricetidae > Ondatra > Ondatra zibethicus. Next base: position 20,017 of record PVIU01023933.1, on the reverse strand, counting down.
GTAGCTCAGTGGTAGAGCACTTGCTTAGCAGGCTCAAGGCCCTGTATTTACTTAGTCTTTAGTACTATGAGCAACCAGACAAGCTAGTGAATGAGCAAGCAAGCCAGCCAGCCAGCCAGCCAGCCAGCCAGCCAGCCAGCAAGAAAGCCAGCCAGCAAGCAAGAAAGCAAGCAAGCCAGCAAGCTAGCTAGCTAGCAAGCAAGCAAGCAAGCAAGCAAGCAAGCAAGCAAGCAAGCAAGCAAGCAAGCAAGCAAGCAAGCAAGCAAGCAGCAAGCCATCCAGCCAGCCAGCCAGCCAGCAAGCCAGCAAGCAAGCAAGCAAAGCCAGCAAAATGGCCCAGTGGGTAAAATCACTTGTCTTGACAACTCAAGTTGTCAGGTTTACATGGAATTCATGTTAATAAATAAATAAAAATTATCTGTAGTGGCATATACCTGTTATCCCACCTTGCTTTTTTCATTCTTCTTGTTTATTTGTTTGTGATATGGTCTTACTATGTAGTCACAGCTGGCCTGGAACTTGGTATGTAGCCCAGGTTGGCCTCAATGTCACCTCCCTCTATTTCTGGAGTGCTGAGGTTGAAAGCATATGCTACCATGCTTTAATAGTCATAACACTATTATAGGTAGAGGGGAAGCAGATATAGGAGGTTCACCTTGCCATATAGGGCCATATAGCCTGGAGTACATGCTTAACAAAACAAGAGAAACCCTACAAGAGAACAGATTCCTGAAATTTGACCTTTGCCTCCGCATATGTGTACTCACGCATAGACAGCACGCGCACACACACAGACACACACTAAAAAATAAAAATACATTCCAATTCTTCTGATAATAAGAAATTTTAAATTTAGTGTATTTTCTACATGGTAAGGTCTCATATTCCCTGCAATGAAATTGGGACAAAGTGAGACTGAGAAGTGCTGGTACAGAATAGGATTCAGGAAGCATCTGGTAGGCTAACTACCCATGACAGGCAATGAAATACTAACTTTTATCTTTCACTCATAAAGGAGTAGTCTAAGCTGAGTAATTGTTTACTCTATACAATGTCATAGAGATTTTGAGTGAGTAGTCTACACATCATGTTGATTAATTTTACCTTTAAAATTACTTGTTTATATTCAGTAAAGAACTGTACTTATTTAAATAGTCAATGCTCAAAGCTTCAGATAGTGACTAAAGTACTATGTACATGTGTGTATGTATTCACTGTCTGTTATATCTGAAGTTCCCAAAAGGATGAGGGAAGTGGGTGCACCCATGATAAGATTCTACAAGGCCAAGTGACTGAACTTCAACATTATGGAGGGTTAGGATGTTGCAGACCAGAACCAACTTGTCCTTTCTAATTTTATCCTCTTTGAAAACTGTCCACTGGCCTCACCTGTGTCTGATCTAAAATTTTGTTGACTAACAAAATCTTACAATGCATTAATAATAGACCACTACTTTTCATCCACACAAAAGCTAATGCTGCCATCAGATATGATCTAAAATTTATAGCAGAACTGTCTCTTCTTTGCCATGAGCCAACCACCTGTGGCCCTCACCAATGTATTTGGCAAACACTTTGATTTATGCCTTTTTGTTCTGTAACTAACCAAATTTCATGTAACTTCTTCCATGGCAGGGCACAGTATTTGGGGAAACCTGAATCTATAGGTTCTCAGCCATGATCACTCATATTTGGCTCCAGAATTAACTATTTCTTATTTCCTTTGAGGTTAGATCTATATTTTTCATTGACTGTGTGTGTGTGCGTTATAGTAGAGTTTAAAGTTATGAATTAGGCACAGTAAGAGATTAACACTAGTCCCTTTCCATGAGACAATGGAGGAGGTAGCCATCTCTCCTGTCTTAAAGGTTTCTTCATCACACTCAGTTTCATTGGTTAGCATTAAACTAGAGTCTGGTGTGAAAGGGGAAGTGGGACGTTTGTGTTCTTATTCTCAGCTGCACACTGCATAGGGATTCCATTCTTCAGATAAGTCTCTATCAGTTCTTCACCAGAAAATATTCATTCACTAATACTCATATTATAAATTGCCTTTGAATTGGTGGTTTTAGGAGATAGCTGAGATACTCTTTGAGGTTTCATTATAATAGACAGTAAAGGAAACTTTATGTCCTTTTATTATAAAATTAATTCATACATGTAAAAATTCAAAAAATTCTGTAATGACTGAAGGAGAAAGTGAAATCTGCATAATTGAGAAGTTAAGTATAGAATAAAGATCAAGGGTATCTTCTGTATCAATGTCTTGGCAGTGAGACACCAGTTGCATGTATTTGTGAGGCCTTTTTGAAAACAGACATAACTCAGAATTGCTAAGTAACAGAAAGTGGAAAGAGAGATCATGGATAAGGAAAGTATCTCGAAAGATACTCATACATGAATATTCTTAGCAGCATTATTCAAAGTATTCAAAAGCTGAAAGTAATCCAGTGCCCATCAATAGATGGATGGAGAAACGTGATGAGCTATATACACACAATGGATCAACCTTGTATGATTCTACTTACATGAGGTATTTAATGTAATCAGTTTAATAGAAACAGAAAGAATGGTGGCTTCCAGGGACCATGGGAAGAGAAGGTAAGTTTCATTTCAATGTAACAGTTCAGTTTTGTATGATGAAAATGTTATTGAGATCAGTTGTATAACAATGGGAACAAACCTAACATACTGAAATTCTCACTAGAAAATGGCTAAGACCTATTCTGTGTTAGTTTTTTTTTTTTTTAATTTTGTTTGTTTTTGACCACAGTATATTTTTAAAATGTCTCCATTTTATCTTTCTTTTATCTTTGTGGTTTGCTTGCATGTATGTATGTATATGTGCCACATGTATGTCTGTTGTCCTGGGAGGCTAGAAGAGGGCATCAGATCTCCTGAATCTGGAGTTATAGGCAGTTGTGAGCTGCTGTTATGTGGGTGTTGGGAAACTAACTCTGGTCCTCTGTAAGAACAGTAAGTTCTCTTAACCATTGGGCCTTATCTCCCACCTTTATCCAATATATATTTTAAATATTTTCAGAAAAGGCACTGCATTAACATGCACTGCTTGTGTATAGAGATCAGAGGTGTTGCTATTGTCATATTCTTTGCAGGGAGCTGAACAGTAGATTGAAGGTATCCATAAATTCCTTGGTAGTTGTGGTGGTTTGAATAAGAACTGTTCCCATGGGATCATAAATTTGAATATTTAATCATCATAATACTTGAGAGGATTATGAGGTATAACTTTGGGGAGAAGTGTGTCATTGGGGGTGGGGTTTGAGGTTTCAAAAGTCCATTCCAATCCCAGAATCTCTCTCTCATCCTAATGCCTGTGGATCCAGATGCAGAATTCTCAGCTCCTTCTCCAGTACCATGTCTGTATAAATGCCACAATGCTCTTCTGCCATACTGATAATGTACTAAACCTCTGAAACTGCAAGCATGTCCCCAGTTAAGTGATTTCCTTTATTAGAGCTGCCTTGGGCATGGTGTCTCTTCACAGCAATAAAACCATAACTAAGACAAAACTCAGTGCAAATTCTTTTTTTAAAAATCCTCTTTAATTTTTAATGACTGTGGGTATTTTGCCTGCATGTATTTCTGAGCACCATATGTATTCCATGCCCAGAGAGGCCAGAAGAGGACACTGGAACTCTTGGTACTGGACTTACAGATGGTTGTGAGCTGCCATGTGGGTGCTGGATATGGAATCCTGAGTCCTCTGTAAGAGCAGTCAGTGCTCTTAACCTCTGAACCACCTTTTCATCCCTCTTAATACAAATTCTTATCCACTTAAGCATTTTTTCTTTTTCGGGTGGAAAGGACTCATCACTTCAGTTTCCCTAAGAACATGTGACCCCATAAAAATAGGCTTAGAAGCATTGCCTAAAAGATTGCTGCTATTCAATAATAGAGAATATTAAATTAACTGTGCATATAGACCTTATTAAATTAAATGCACATAAAAGCTATTATTTCCAGGGTTTGAGCTGAATGTATACCCGAATAAAGGAAAATCTTATTAAAGCTCATTAATGCTATCTATTATCCCATCTATATTTTCAGAAGCTGTTATTATTTCATAGGAAAATCCTTTCAAAAGCGAGGCAGCTTTGGGAGATGCCCATGTTAGATTATGCCTTAATTCTATAGGACTGTGAAAACCTCAGAGTAATGCTATCTGTTAGTTTCTCAGCTTTTCCCACACAAACCAAGAAGCTGTACCAACTACTACTGCTACTCACCAGTTTTCTGTGATATGGAGTCGAGGTTTTTTTTTTTTTTCAGAAGAATTTTTAGGTAGTTACCTCAGTCACTGTTCTATTGCTGTGAAGAGACAGCATGACCACAGTAGCTTTTATAAAAGAAAACATTTAATTTAGGGCTTTCTTATGGTTTCAGAGGCTTAGTCCATTATCATCACAACAGGGAGCAAGCATGGCAGGGATGCTGCTGGAGAACTAGTTGAGAGCTGTATCTTGATCCTTAATCAGAAAGAGAGAGAAAGAATCTGGGCCTGGTATGGGCTTTTAAAACCTCAAAGCCCACCCTCTGTAACATACTTCCTCCAAAAAGACCACACCTACACCAACAAGGTCACACCTACTAATCCTTTCAAATAATGCCACTCCCTGGTGACTAAGTATTAATAAATGTATTTCAGGGGCTGGAGAGATGGATCAGTGGTTAAGAGTACTTGAAATGCTTGTAAAGTATTTACCACCCTTAAGGTGGTTGGAACCTGGAAAAATGGCAGCCCCAAATGAGGCAGACTAAAGTCTCACGCAATAGTCACTTTTATTCAAAGCAACAGACAGTTTATACCATGAGGGTTTAGGAAGGTCACCTGAGTAAAGTTCTCATGCGTTCAAGCTGTGGCAAAAGCATGTTCATAGAGGTATGTAAACAAATAACAATAGGCAGTTGTAGTGAACTCATTCCTGTTCACTAGACCTGGGAGGGACATGGGAGCATACTCAAAGAACAATTCTGTGTTTTTGAAGAAACAGAGGTCACAAGACTATTTTCTTGGTTTTTTTTTGGGGGGGGGCTTTTTTTTTTTTTTTTAGAGTTTTCTCACAAGCACTCAGAACTCCTTTTGCATGACTCCATTCTTGGACCTTGTTCTGACAGTAGTCGCAGAGGACTAATATTTCATTCCTAGCACCCATTTTTTGCGAGCCTCACAACCACCTGTAACTCCAATTACAAGGGATCTGATACTCTTCTCTGGTCTTGGAGGCTACCTGCTCATATGTGTATGTGAGTGTAGAGGCACACATACGCACACACACACACATACACACAGAAAGAGAGAGAGAAAGAGAGAGAGAGAGAGAGAGAGAGAGAGAGAGTAAAATCTAAAAAAGCAATAGTTTTCTGTGAGAAAGAACTGGGAAATGTAATGGAATTTGGAGAGGCGATTGAGATCCATATAGACAGATCCTTTCCTTTTGTTTCAAAGCTCAGACAAATGTGGTACTTTGGCTAAGCAAACCTACATGTCAGGAAGTCTTTCCCTGGGCAATTTGATGACACCTTAAGTCACTCCTTTGGTGGTGATCAGGCTTTGTCCTGTTCTAGCCCATTCTCAGCTCAAGAGTGGCATCTTATGTTGGAGATAATTGCTGATGGGACTGAACACAATCTTCCCATTGGACTGAAATTAATGGATTAGAAATTCTGTGTTTTTCATATATTTGCTGCAGTAGAAGACCATCTTTTCTTCCCCACTTTGGAATTCAAAGCCTCTTGCAAGAAATAGGCATACACATTCATATATACAAAAGCTATCTCCAGGTACAACAATTTTAAATTAATTTAAATTTAATTTTTGGAGACAGACTCTTTGATTGCCCAGACTGGCCTCAAACTCACTATGTATTAATTTTTTTAAATTTTTTTCTTTTTTGCACTATGTATTAATTTATAGTTAATTTTTAACTTCTAAGCATCTTGTTATCACCCTTCAGGTTCTGGGATTACAGTCATGGGTCACCATTTCTGGCTTATGTGATTTTTGGGATTGAACTCGGGCTTCCTGTGTGCTAGGCAAACATTCTACCAACCGAGCTATAATCTGAGCACTGTTTTTTATTTAGCTATATTTCATGCTACATCCTTTTTCTCCTTTATTGGATTATTTAGTTTTTATGTGGTAAGTACAGGCAGCTGTATCTCTTCAGCCTCCTAATCACCTTGAGACAAGGGTTCAGTCCTGGAAGAAGTAAGGGCAAGGGTCCTTGGTAAATTATAAGCTAGTCATAAAGCCAGAGAATAAAAAATAATAATTACTAGATCAATAACTTTCAAAATAAGTAAAATGAATGAATAGAAAGGGCCTATAAAGGTTATCACAATGTGTGACCACTCCTACAATGGAACAAGCAAATCATGATCACCTCCCATGCTTGGCTGTTGTGGGTGTGCAGACTGTGTTTAGACACTCCATTGGTTTTTCATGGAATATACTTGAAGAATAAATAATCTCAATAAAGATGACCCCAGTTTCTATCTGGTTCCTGTTCTAAACTCTTTAAAAGGGTAGTTGAGAAGCTTCCTCCCTGGGAGTCCTTTAGACCTTTTCCTCAATAAAATCTATTTTCATTTGCTTAGTCTCTGTCTGTGATCCTTTATTTACATCAGGAGACAACAAATCTGGAAGCCACTAACTTGACGTGACTTTGGTGACTGTTGGTCCTCAGGTATGTGGACCTTTCTAAGATTATAGGAGCCTGGAAAGGCTCTATTGCTCTTAAAGACTCTTCACCACCAGTGTTCCTATGCATATATTTTTATTGTTTCATTCTCCCCAGGACTATCCTTTTACTCAAAATTGAGGTTGTTGTAGCTTCATTGTTAAATAAATAAATGAAAGACTGTTTAAAGGAAGATTTAATTACAAGAAATGAAAAGAGGCTGGAAAGTCCTATACTTCTGACTTTCTCTACCCAGGGTGCCCTTTGAGAAAGTATAGTTCAAACGTGGTTTGCTAGTATATAGTTTCCTTTTTATAACATGCTTCCAAAGAATGCAATAAAAACAAGTCTAATTTTGTTTGTATTTTATATCTCATTCTCAACCATTGAGACATTTTATTGAGATATTATTGGAAATGGTTTATTCTGAGGTTTCTTGTCACTGAAAACAATAAGTAGAGAATATTTTCCAAATTAAGCACATTAAAGCTGAGAGGTATGAGAGCTAAAGATGACCACAGCCTATATAAACTGCTTTATATTAAGCTCCCAAATATCTGATGGGTTTATTTTTTACCTTTAAAGTTCCACTCTGTCGTTGCTTTAAAACTACACAAATGTTACCTGTATTGTTTCTGAAATTCTTTTTTTCTGCTGCATATGTTTCCCACCATATTTCCCTCAATTATTGATTTAGTAGAATTAACATGTGGCACAGTAAAGAATAATTTTAAAGATCTCTCTGTAAAGTACCGTGAGACTTTTCAGAATGTAGTTGCCAATAGAATTGTTTAGTTTTTGTATAGAAAATATGAACACCATTACTTAAAGAAAGAATGCTTTTAACCACTTCACAAATGTATATTTAAGTTCTACCTCCTTCACAGAAATATTTTATGACAACATGAGCAAACATGATTGTCTTCCTCTTAAAGTATCTAGAAAATTTCATTGTTGATGCTATAATATTTTGAGGCTCAGATATATGTTTAGTGCACTAGTATGAATGAATGGATTTGTACTCTCTGATGGCTTTCTTTGTATTAAACTAACATTCCAAATATGCTGCAAGTTTCTTGGAAATAAGCCTCCATTTTTCAAATTCCCATTAGCCTTAAGTAAATGTTTAACAAATTGAACTAAATATTAAAGAGTGTTCTTCAATAAAGATTTCTATAGATGGAAAAGTCAACTCTCCAGTTGATAGATACAATTTTTTGAGACAGTGTTTCTCTGTGTATCCCTGGCTGCTCTCTCTGTAGACTGGGATATCTTCGAACTCATAGAGATCCACCTGTCACTTCTTCCTGAGTGCTGGGATTAAAGGTGTGTGCCACCACCACCCAGTGGTACATTTATTTAAAAAAAATTTATTTTTTTAATTTTACTTCATGGGTATGAGTGTTTTTCTTACATGTTTTGTATGTCTGTATACCACTTGGGCTCAATGCCTATAGAGGCTAGAAAAGGGCATTGGAATCCCTGGGACTAGATTCACAGATGGTTGTGAGCTGGATGGGTTCTGTGAAATATACTAGGATCCTCTAGAAAAGGAGCAGTGCAATTAACTGTTAACCCTCTTTCTGGCCCCCATAGATACATTTTTAATGAATCCCCTAAGTATTCTGGCTTTAATACTTTCTATTATGTTTTATATCGTTATTAACATGTGTAACACGAAGGGCCTGCTTGTTGGGGTTTCTGTCTGCCCATTTCCCACAGCCGTTTAACCCCAAAGAAATCACACAGAAAGGTCTATATTAGGTTATAAACTGATTGGGCCATTAGCTCAGGCTTCTTATTAGCTCTTGTAACTTATATAGCCCATTATTCTTATCTATGTCAGCCACATGGCTTGGTACCTTTTTCAGTGGGGCAGGTCACATCCTGCTTCTTCGGTGATCTGGTCAGGACTAGGGAGGAATGGACTTCCTCCTTCCCAGCATTCTCCTGGTCTCATTGCCCCGCCTCTCTTTTCTGTCTGGTTGACCCACCTATGCTTCCTGCCTGGCCAATCAGCTTTTATTTAAAACATGATTGACAGAATACAGACAATTATCCCGCACCAAGCATATATGGTAGTTTAAATGAAAATGGCCCCATAGGCTCGTAGGAAGTGTCACTATTAGGCCTTATTGGAGTAGGTCTGGTCTTGTTGGAGGAAATGTGTTGCTAGGGGTAGACTTTGAGATCTCAGAAGCTCAAGCCAGGTCCAGTGGCTCATAGTCTCTTCCTGCTGCCTGTCGATCCAGATGTAGGACTCTCAGCTCCCCTCCAGCACCATGACTGCCTACATGCCACCATAATTCCATGATGATAATGGACTATTCTAGGAATTATAAAATAAAAAAGCAGGTTTTTAAACTGAAAAGCAGCTATTAATCTCAAATATTTTACATTGATATTGATTTTTGTATATTGATGCAAATTTAATGTTATTTTTGTTACAACATACTGTATATATGTTTCTACCCTTGTTTAAAGTATTTTACCTATTCAGTTCATTTAAAAATGTAAGGTAAAGTTCTAGTCCTTGAAAGCTATTATTATAAACCATTTAGGAAAAATAAGAAATGCATGTTAGTAGTTAGTCACATTCAAACTTATAATTATGTTAGGTATATTTTCAAGATCATTCAGAGATATAATTTAGATAGATAGATGGTCTTCAAACACATCAAAGACCTACAGAATATGCTATTTAAGATGCTTAATAAGCTAAGACTTTTAATGACAGTATGTAACATGAGGTCCTGCTTGTCGAGGTTTCTGTCCTGCCCAGTTCCCGAAGCCATTTAGCCCCAAAGAAAATCACACAGAGGTCTCCAGAAGATTATAAACTGATTGGCCCATTAGCTCAGGCTTCTTTTTAGCTCTTGTAGCTTATATTAGCCCATTATTCTTATCTATGTTAGCCACATGGCTCAGTACCTTTTTCAGCGGGGCAGGTCACATCCTGCTTCTTCGGTGGTCTGGGCAGGAGTGCGGGGGAGCTTCCTGCTTCCCAGAATTCTCCTATTCTTATTGCACCACCTTTACTTCCTGTCTGGTTTTCCTGCCTATACTTCCTGCCTGGCTACCAACCAATCATCGTTTATTTAAAACATAATTGACTGATATAGAATTGTTCTCCTGCACCAACAGTAGACATGTCTGCTTCTGGCACCACCAATCTACTTCATAAAAGGATAATGGGCATCAAAGAACCTCCATATGGAGTTTGCTTTCATTATGTCCAAGCTAGTCATTTGAGGAAGAAAAGGCCCTTGCCTTGATTGCTGACAGTATTCTGTACAAACTGTATATGCAGGACACAAAGGGAAAAGGCTGTTGAACTTTGCCAAAACAAGGTAGGATGGTTCTTCAGAATTCCTGCTTTATAGAAAAGTCTGCTAGATCTTCTAGGCCTGTAGGCCAAAGATGGATGCCTTAATGTTGCAGAGGAACCTTGGGTGACTGTCCAGGCAGCCAGATGTCTCTGTTGTTTCTATAGTTTTGGAAGCTGCTTGTTCTGCACTTGCTGTTTACTCAGGTAATATATCTGTCTGGGATCCTTGATGGAGTTGAAGACTAGATAGTTATAGTTACAAGTTTCCTTAGTTATGATAGAAGTGAAATTAGGTACAAAGCTTTGGACTCATCAAGATGGGCTAGTTAACAGAGTGATTTCTCTGAATTTGCCAAATGCAAAGGTAGATTGTGAATGCAATTCTTACTTGATAACTGTTCTTATTGTATATAATCTTGCTATGTTAAAGCTAAAACCTTCCTTTTTATTTAGACAAAATGGGGGAAATGTTACAGAATATTACTTTAACTATGTAAAGATGCGGTATATTTGTTTATGTTGCAGAATATTACTTGAGCTTTGTAAAGGTGTGTTGCATATGTTTATGTTGCATTTGTTTAACTAGACAAAGATGTGTTACATTTGTTTATGCTCCGTTGGTTTAATTATGTAAAGATCTGTTGCTGCTTTACTTTGCCTGCCTAAGATTACCTAATAAAAAACTGAATGGCCAACAGCTAGGCAATAGAGGGATAGGCAGAGCTGGCAGGCAGAGAGAAGAAGTAGGAGGAGAAAACAAAAGGAGTGAGAATAAAGGAGAAAAGAGGAGAGACACCTGGGCGCAGCCACCCAGACAGCTGCCTGCCAGGCAGACATGAAGAAAGTAGTGAAAGTAGGACTTATAGAATAAATGAAATGTAAAAGGCCCCAAGGCACAAATATAGATGAAGAGAAACAGGTTAAAATAAATGGTAAGAACTAGTGGAAAAAGCATAAGTTAAAGTTGAGCATCCATAATTAATAATACATCTCCATGTCATGATTTGGAACTGGTTGGTAGCACAAAATGAAGCCTGCCTCACTAACCCTCTGAAATGTAAGCTATCACTAATTCAATGTTTTCCTTTATAAGAGTTGCTGTGGTCATGGTGTCTCTCCACAGCAGTAAAATCCTAACTCAGACGGCATGTATTATATGTAATAAATGGGTTTCATTATGACATTTTCATATACTTATATAAATTGATCATATCCACTCCCCCATTATCCTTCCCCCAACTATTATCTTTTATGAGTAGAATGTGTATATCAGCTATCAATTACTATGCTAAAACTACCCCAAACTCCATAACTTAAAGCAGTAATTTACTTCTTATAATTCTGTGAATTGGATCTAGAAGGATGATTCATCTACTTTAGGAGATCCTAGCTGAATTCTTGTGTATGGCTACATAAAACTAGGTGGTACCTGGGTTGCAGTATCTTAGATGGCTATGCTTCGTGTTTGGCTCCTTAGCATCAGTGTCTGGCAGAGCTGGGGCCTGACTGGGTCAGTATCTTTATTCCTCTGACTAGGCTAGGGTAGCTGAATCCCAAGAAGGGAAAAACATCCAGAAAATTGCCAGGCTTCCTAAGAACGAGGCCTGGAAGCCATACAGCTGGATGTCTGCCACAGCTTCCTGATCCAAACAAGCCATAGGACAACTCAGAGGCTGTCCCTTCTCCACTGGAGGAGCTACAGCTTCACATTGCACAAGGACATTTGAGAGGAAGGATTGGCAGTCATTTTCCTTGTCAGAGACTATCACAATATGGTAGCATGAAGAGAATGTGAAACAATTTAGATGAATTGAAAAAAAAACTTGCTTCAGAGAAAGCAGAAACTTAGAGAAGTGAAATGGATTGCTCAGTATCCCACAGCCGGTTTCCTAAGACATCCATCTACATGGTCCCCAGACCGGCAAGATCTGTACCACTGGGAACTCATTTATAAGAACCCCTGGATCAGAATCTGCCTTCCTTGGCATCCCCAGGGACTCAGAATGCACATTAACGTGTCATGGAAATACCTTTGCTGTTTTTATTCCTGAAACTATAGGAGAAAACCTTCTGCAAACCAAAGAAAGTCATGCTGAAGCCAGAGACTTGAGTCAACAAGTAAAAGGGCTTACTTTCCCTATTGTTTATTACATTTTAAAGCACTATTTTAAATTTACAAATGCTACTGAATTTAATCTTCATAATAAGTGTAATTGGTCATGATAATAACTCTGCTTTCCTTCTTTCTTTCTTTTTATACTTTTGATCTTTGAGATAGGGTACTTGTTATATAGCCATGGATGACACTGATCTTCCTGCCTCCATCTCCCAAGTGCTGGGATTATAAATGTGTACCACCATGCCCAGTGTAAGTGCTCTCTAACTGAGCCACACCCTCTGCCCTGGGTGTCTTTTGTTTCTTCTTATATCCTTCCTTCTTCCAATTCTTTTTTCTCTTTCCCCTTTTCTTTTTGGAGGGCAAGTCTCTCTCTGTCTCCCTGGTCTCTATGTCTCTCTCTCTCCCCCTCCCTTGGATTTTTAAGACAGAGTTTCTTTGTGTAGCCCTGGTTGTCCTCGAACTAGCTATGTATATCATACTGGCCTCAAACTCCGAGATCCATCTGCCTCTGTCTCCTGAATGCTGGGATCAAAGGTGTCCTGCAGAGAGTAGGTCTCATACTTCACATCAGATTTTCTGAGAATCCACTCAGTAGCCAAGTCTGGTCTTGAACGTATGACTGTCCTCCTACTTTGGCCTCTTGAATGCTAAGATGGCATGCATACGTCATCATGTTTTCCATTTTCCAAAACAGGAAATGGTTGCTCAGACACAGGTCATATAATTTATCGGGGTCACCTGCACTTGAACAGAGAAACTCAGAACTTAGAGTTTTCCAATTCCAAACCCTACTTGTAGTTACTATATCGTAGCCATTGGCAACTGCCACTGGTCAAAGAGTCTAAATGTTTGGAGGAAGAGACTGTTAGTGGGAAGCTGGGGCATGTGGCTGCCTTGGTGAGCTGTCACTTCCCTCCTGAAGCCTCCCACTCCCAAGTTGCCTGAAGTGAAGCGGTTGGCACGGGTGTGTGACAGATGGCACAACCCCACTCTGCCGTATGTGTGCTGCTCCCTGTTCCTGGGTGCACAGCTGCCTGACACAGGCCTTGCCAGTTGGGCAGCTGCCTCTTGGGGTGTCTCCAAAGGCCACTGCTCAGAGAATTCAATCCAACATTTTCCCTGCTTCCCCTTTGACAAAAATCTTCCATCTGCCTCTCAGGTCTCTACCTGGGCCACAGAGCCTTCTTTGTGATGTGACGGGGAGTCAGTGTCAAACCCTGAACTGCTCATAACAGGTGCCATGTGCATAGAGCTCATTGAAAAATGCTTCTGCCAAAGGAAGGAGCAGGGGAGGCTCCTCCCAGACCCCCTCTTTTGGGAGAGTTTGGCACCTACCAGAGTTTCCTTCTGACAGCTGTGTGTGGGCTGGAAAGGCAATTTCCTCCTTGCTGTTTCCTGTCTAGGGATGGCAGAGGCAGCAATGAGGAATGAAGACCATGCAAAAGCAAGGACATTCCTCTTCCCAAACCCAGAAGTTGTGGGGAGAGAGGGCCCAAGAAGAACCAATTTGTCTGTATCAGAAAGGAATAAAGCAGTGTTTATGCTTGTTTTGGTCCAATCAGCACATTTGGGCAGCACAGTAGACATGGACAGTTGGCATCTTGCACTGAGTGAGCAGTAATGCCAGCTCAGGTACTGCCGTTCTTCTCTCTGGATTAAAACCGTGGTTATCACTTTCTTTGGGTAAGTGACTTGAGCTTGCTTAGCCCTAGGGTTCTCATCTGAAAAATTGAAGGAATTTTATCTCCTTATAGGATTTTTGGGAGGAATAAATTGAATAATATATGTAAAGGGCTTATACAGTCCAATGATGGCATTCATTATTTATTTGATCAGTGTTAGTTACTGATGAGAAAGCTTTTGTGAAGGTAAAATCTTTGTCTTGTCTTCTCTGAAACAAGTTCCTGGGACATAGTAGGACCCAATTATTTTGTGAATGAATGAATGAGTGAGGGTATCAGCAAATGAGTGTTGTACTATGTTTTTTTCTTTTGATTCTTCAGAGCAATGATGGGTAGAGAGTTGAGCACACAGGTAATTTGTACAAATGTATAAGTGTAAGTAGAAACTGTGTATATGGGAGGTTAGAAAGTTTGGTCAAAGGGCTGGAGAGATGGCCCAGCAGTTAGGAGTGCTTGCTGCTCTTGCAGAGGACATGAGTTCTGTTCCCAGCACCCACAACAGTCATCTCCTAAGCGCCTGTATCTCCAGTTTCAGGGTCTCAGATATCGTCTTCAGGTTTGACAGGCATCTACACACACTTGCACATATATACATACACAAACATATACATTCATATAGGTACACAGATAAATAAAATAAAAATAAATCTTTGATAAAGAAAAAAATTAAAATGTGTTCAGGGTTGCTTATCTAGTCATAAGTTTTAAATCATTCTTCCTCTACCCACTCCCTCTTCTTTTTTAGGTGCTTACCTTATTTTTCTTTTCAAAACCCTGCTTTAAAGTTTACCTAACTAGATCCTTTACAGATTCAGAGTAAAAAGGGGGAATGTGAGGCATTATCTAAGGTCTTTTCCACATGACATGGTGCAGCCTTTTGTTTTGTAATTAAAATGTGTATTTATTTTATTTTATGTTTACTCATGTTTTGCCTACATGTTTGTTATAGACCACATGCATGCCTAGAACCCAAGGAGTTCAGAAGAAGGACTTGGATCTCACTAGATTTATGGATGGCTGTCATGGGAACCGAACCCAGGTCCTTTCCAAGAGGAACAATTACTCTTAACCTCTGAGCCCTTTCTTCAGCCCCCAGTGCTGTCCATCTCTCTAGAGTCTAGAGATGGTTCTTCATCAACACAGTTACTGTTGTTTGTGTTTAAATTGAGCACAGGGGCACTCAAACCACAGTCTTCCCTGGATGAGGGAGCAGTATTCCTTTTTAGATTTTTAAAAATTTTAATTTAATTTGTTTATATTTATATATTTATTTTGGAGACAAAGTCTCTCTTTGTAGTCCTGGCTGTCTTAGAACTCTATTTGTAGGCTATGCTGGTCACAAACTCACAGAGATCTGCCTGCCTCTGCCTCTCAAGTGCTAGGATTAAAGGAGAGTGCACACCACACCCCCAGGGAGTAGTACTCTTGAGCAGAGGCTTATAATTCTTATTGCCTTAGTTCCTTCAAGGTCTTGAGGTCTGATAGCCACTAGCTCCTTTGCTGTCACAAATGCCAGAAGGAATACAGGATGAGCAGAAAGAAGTAGGGATCTATACAAAAAAAAAATCTGGTGAATGAAAGTGGAAGTAATTTTGCATAGTCACCAAGTTTTGAGATCTGGGCTTGAGATTTTTTCACAGTTGAAAAAAAACACAAAGAAACCAGGTGGAGTGTGAATTGTTTACAATTACCAGCATCTGGGAGGCAGTATTGAAGGCTGGATCGAACCTGAGCTTCACAGCAAGACTATCTAAGGGCTATGTGGCTGTGGCTTTGGGGATTTCTTTTCTTTTTTTTTCCTTTGAGAAAGACGGAGGGGGGTGAGGGAGGGAGAGGGAGGGAGAGAGATTTTTATTTTATTTGTCATAGCTTCATTACCATTGCTATAGGAGTGTGCATCATTGTATTGTTCCGCTGTTTTTCCTGGGTGCAGCTCAGTGGTAAGGTACTTAATTAGCAACCACATTGTCTGGGTGGGGCAAAATTGCCTCCACTTGAGAACCTCTGACATAAGCTTCTTGTTAACATAGGGCTGTTGTGCTGAGTTCTAGACAGAGAATTTATGCAGACTGCTAGGGGGTGAATAACAGATGGAGTCTCTGTTCTGAAGAACAGGAGCACGTGGTTAACAGGCAGAATGACATGAGAGCAATAGGGGCTGCAGACTTGGTTCAGTGGTTGAGAGGATTGGATGCTCTTGCAGAGGACCTAGGTTCAGTTCCTAGCACCAACAAGGTAGGCACCTTCTCTGACCTCCTCAGACATAGGGCACACATGTAGTTCACATACATACATGCAGGCAAAACTCACATACACTTAAAAATTAAAACGGAAAGAAAGAAAATGAGAAGAGGCTTTGGGGTCATTCAAATGCAACAAGCTTATTAAAATCAGACAAAAGCTCCCTGTATTTTGTGCTGAAGGAGACGAAGCAGGGCTGCTCTGCTGCTGACGGGAGCCTCACAGAGGTGGGTAAGAAGCTTGACTTTCACAGTGTGCACATTCCCTTAACATTGTGCTAAGACCCAGGGAGTTCCTGGCTTTTAGTCTTCCATTAGCTGCCTACCCAGGGCCTATGTGCCTTGTTCTAGAAACCTGTCAACCATGTAATAGGCAGAGCCCCACCTCCCAGAGATTGTTTTCTTCCAGCAGCTGGGTCAGTGTTTCCACCTCTGATGGAGTTAGGCGAGCTTCCTAAAACTCTAAGAGAAGGAGTCTTTTTAGCGCTTGCTATGATTTCCCCTGAATCTTTTGTCCTGGGCTTTTAATCCCCTTTAATCAAGTTACCCTTTTGGATTTTGATGAATACAGGAGAGCACAAGGATTCTTTTCTTCAAAAGGAACTACCCAATACTGATGCTATTGCATGGGGCGTCTCCATTGCAGGCTTCCAGCTATGAGTTCTGAATGATTTCCCCTGGGTAATTGCACAGACACCCTTAAGCTCTTCAGCCTGCTGTAGTTTCAGGAAATCCAATTAGCTTGCCTCAATCTGAGAGGCATAGTGAAGTATTTTAAAGAAGGGAATTCAAACATGACCCCATTAGTTGCTTCCTCCTTGGGGTTCCCTATAGTTTTGCCTGTAGGCCAAGTTCCAGTATTTGCAAAGGTACCAGGCTTCCATGCTCTGAATGTCTGTGTCCCTCCAAAATCCAGATACTTAAGACCTATCCACCAATTATTAGGAAGTGAGGTTTGTGGAAGGTGGTGTGAGGTGTGGTCATGATGTTGGATGCTTAGATATGAAATTAGAGCCCTTTGACAAGGGATCTCAGAGACCTGCCTTGCCCTATCTACCAGGTGAGAGCACAGCTTAAACCAGAAAATGGGATCCTCATCTTCATCTTAGAATCTTAAGACTCCAAAACTGTGAAGCATGAATTTCTGCCTGTTATTTATATACACAGAATCCATGATCATTATGGTGGGGAACATGGCAGCAGACAGGCAGGCAGACTCTAATGCAGTGTACTGAGAGCTTACATCTTAATCTTTATTCAAGTAGGAGGCATAGAGACTGCTAAGCAGGAACAGTGTCAGATTTTGAAAATCTCAAAGCTTGCCTCCAGTGACACAACTCCTCCAACAAACCACATCTCCTACTCCTTCCCAAACAATTCCACTGACTGGGAGTCAGGTATTCGAATGAACTAAAAGTGAGTCATTCTCATTCAAACCAGCAACCCTGCTTTACTGGAAAACCTGGATGAATGTTTTCTACTTTGCAATTCTGGTCTGAAACATAGGTTCATTCCAAAAACATGCTGAGCTAAAGATTCTATTTATGTGAAAAAATTGTTTCTCTCTCTCTTTCTCTCTTTCTCTCTCTCTCTTTCTCTCTCTCTCTCTCTCCCTCCCTCCCTCCCTCACTCTCTCTCTCTTTCTGTATTCTAGAGTGCATGCATGCATTTGTTCATGTCTAGGTCAACCTGAACCATCAATCCTAGGAGTCATCCACCTTTTTTTTTTTTGAGGCAAAGTCTCTCACTTACCTGGAACTTACCAGAAGGCTAGACTGGCTGACTAGCAAGCTCTGACAATGTGTATGTCTCTGCTCCTATAGCACTGGGTTTAAAACCATGTGCCTGGGTTATTTTTTTGTTGTTGTTGTTAGTTTGTTTTTGTTTTTAATGTGAGTTCAGGGGATTGAACTCAGGTTATTGTAATTCCAAGGCAAGCACATTATGGATGGAAGCATGTCTCCAGCTCTAATTTGTGAAAAACTAAGATTGCCCACAACTAGAGTAACAAAAATCAGATCAGTGCTTGACTTGGGCTGGGGTTTGTGGTGATTATGGAGTTGTCTAATTTTATTAGGAGTAATAATGGTTCTTATTAATTCAAGTTAATATGATTCAAATTAATACAAGTAAATGATACGAATCCTGTAACTCACTTCAAAGTGACCTCCAAGGAGTGAAAATGGATGTGACTATACCTAGAGTGAAACTGTGTATTAGTGATATTGAGTGTATTAGTTGGATATTGAGTATGTGGCTTAAGCATGCCATGATCCAATTCTTTAGACCCAAAGTGCAAGCAAATCAATGAAAGACAAAGTTCACATGAATTTTTCTTGTAAAAGGTTTAAGTGAGTGTCAGAGGAGATAGTATGTTTCAAGACTCTTTTGTTCATTAACATAATATAGATTATTTTTCATAATGAATATACAGCAAGTAATAAAAGTCCCAAGCAGTCCTCCCGTCATTTTACTGTGGGGTTAGAAGACAGATTGCCGTAACAACTGAGTAAATACAACACAGTTATTCAACATAAATGTCAAGGGTACTGGAAGTAGTGGAGGTGAGACTTAGGGAGGCTTCTAGAGGAGTTGAGGACTCCAGATGGCTCTTTGTGGTAGTTAATATTGATTGCCAACTTCATGGGATCTAGAACCACATAGGAGGCATACTTCTGGGCACACCTTTGAGAGATTTTCTGTATTGGTTTAACTGAGGCTAAAAGTCTAAATGCGAGAAGATCCATGTAGTCAGCTGGTGTGGTGGTTTGAATAGAAATGGCCCCCATGGACTCATGTGTTTGGTTGGTATATAGGGAGTGGCACTATTAGGAGGTGTGGCCTTTTTGGAGGAAGTGCGTCACTCTGAGGGCAGGCTTTGTCTCCTATGCTCAAACTGAGCCTGTTGTGATTGTTCACTTCCTGCTGCCTGTGAATCGAGATGTAGAACTCTCAGCTCCTCCAGCACCATGTCGGCCTGCACACCACCATGCTCCTAGTCACGATGATAATGGACTCAACCTCTGAAACTGTAAGCCAGCCTCAATTAAATATTTTCTTTTTAGGAGTTACTGTGGTCATGGTGTCTCTTCACAGAAACAGAAACCCTAACTAAGACAGAAGTGTTCCCAGACTGAACAAAATGTAGAAAGATTGCCAAGCGCTGGTATTTATCCCCTTGCGGTTCCTTATTCCACATACAATGTGATCACCTGTTTCATGCTCTCAAGCAAAGTAACTCACGTGATCCTCATGGAGGGCCACATTAGTTCCTGTAGATAAATGTGACTGAACATCTGTGTTAGTTACTTCTTTTGTCTCAGTGACCATGAACCTGGTAAAAAGCAACTTGAGGTGGGAACAGTTCATTTTGGCACACTGTTCTAAGGATTGCAGTCCATCCTGAGGGGGAAGATAGTGATGGAAGTGTAAAGTGGCTGATTGCATTGTGTCTGTAGTTGAGTACTCGTGAGAGAGAGAAAATGGTGCTTAACTCACTTTTCCCTTTTCATCCAGTCCAAGACTCCAGCTTACGGAGTGGCGCCGGCAGCCCTCAGGGTGGGGCCATCTTCAGTTAAGCCTATCTAGAAATGCCTTCATGGACGTGATCAACGACATGTCTCCTACATGATTCAAAGTCTTTCCCAGCTCACAGACTTATAGCATTTTAGATAAAGAATTGTTATCAGGAGGAAGCTCCAAGCAGAAGCAGTCTAAAGCTCCAACCAAAGGAAAAAAGGTATTATGGGTGTCGTTTGCCTTCCTTAGTTGTGGTTTACCTTCTAGTACTTTCTGTAAGGCTGGGTTCGTGGCTACATATTGCTTAAATTTGTTTTTATCCTGGAATATCTTGTTTTCCCCATCGATGGTGAAAGAAAGCTTTGCTGGCCTTGGACTTCCAACAGGGCAGGGCACCATGCCCTCTTTTAAGGAAGAAGGGGGAG
>PVIU01023932.1:0-26453 GCA_004026605.1 Ondatra zibethicus | reverse complement strand
GGTTCTGACTTCTGTGTTCATCTTCTCCCTCCTTCTGCTCTTCAACTGGGCCTTGGGAGCTCAGTCCAGTGTTCCAACGTGGGTCTCTGTCTCTATCTCCATCCGTCGCCGGATGAAGATTCTTCTGCTCTTCGACTGGACCTTGGGAGCTCAATCCATTGCTCTGGTGTGAATGTGGGTCTCTGTCTCTATCTCCATCTATCGGACGAAATTTCTATGGATGTGATCAAGATATTCATCAGTGTGACTATGGGACAATGATAGCTCCGGCACCCTCTCCTCTGCTGCCCAAGGACCTAGCTGGGGACATCCCTGTGGACACCTGGGATCTCCTCTAGAGCCAAGTATCTTGCCAGTCCTAAAATGACTCCAATAATGTAGATATCTTATTCCCTTCTGGTGAAATTCTTTACCAACAATTTTTTAGAATCTGTGCAATTTCCTAGTTAACAATACTGTTCTTGTTTGTTTTCTTGCTTGCTTGCTTGCTTTTGGTGGTCTGTCTGTTTTCTATTTTTCAGGAACAAATCCCAGTCAATATTTTATTTTTCATAAAGAAACTGTCAAAGGCCAAATAAGATGGCTTTGGTGATCTCACTAGGAAGTTTCCATGGTGAATTGAGTAGAAGGCCAAGCTGCAACTCCAAATGACAAATATCAGAAACAGTAGTAAGTCTGGGAACAGGAAGGCCACCACCAAAGGGAAGGGAAAATGGATTGGTGAATGCTGAGATTGTTTAACAGAATGCCATTTGCAGACATCTTGACTCTAGTTAGCATAAATAAAGCCACTCATTGCTCTTTAGACTACATTGAAAATTATAACTAATAAAGAAGGCTGCAATGGTTCAGTTGATAAAGTGCTTGCTATGCAAGTATCAGGACCTGAGTTCAGATCCCCAGAACCCATGTGAAAATCTGCAAGCACCATCAAGCTTCTGCAATCTCAGTACTGGAGAGACAGAGAAAGGAGAATTTCTGGAGCTCACTGTGAAGTCAATATAGTCAGTCAGTGAGTTTCTAGGTTCAATGAGAGAGCCTGCATCTAAAGTAAAATAGAAACCTACTGAGGACAACCCGAAAATTGCCTTCTGATGGCCACAGGAGCACAAGCATGCATTTATGCTCACACCCATACAAACACATGCACCACACTCAACAAGAAAATAATAAAAATAATGCCAATAAAAAAGAAACACAAAAAGACCTTTGAGACCGCTCTGTTGGATGGTACTCCCCCCCTCAGATTCGTGAATTATTCTTATCAAAACACATGGATCATTTAGCCAATTTGTAAAGTTACTTTCAATATTCCTCTGTTATAGTATTTGCCTCTCTACTGTGAACTTTATTGACATCTAAATATTCTCTAAGCAATAACCAAGGGAGAGATTCAAAATTAGATTTAACAAAATTTATGATTGATTAGGCCAGGTGAGAGTATTAATATTAATATCATTAGTTCCTATATGTTGAATATTTGCACGCTCCATGAAGATTGCTTTGCAGTCAACAAGAAAAAAAGAGGACTGTTTTTCAAAGATGTACTTATGTTAAAGCATCATGTTAGGTTATATCCCATAAATATACAACTTATGTCCCATTAATTTTATAAAAAAATGAAGGGAGTGACTAAGACTGACATTTAAAAACTTTTCTAAGTTCATATACCACCTAATCCTGCTTGTTAAACATACCAAACTCCTAATAATATAGAGTGATTTTTCCCTTGAAAACAGATTCTTTTCTCATATAATATATCCTGATTACAGTTCCCCCTCTTCTACTCCTTCCAGTTCCTCCCCTTCTATTCTCCCATACAAATTTTCTTAAGTTACTAAAAAATACATTAAAGGTGCGCAGGCCTTTAAAAATTGCAGGACTTCAATGTCTCTGAGCATAGTAAGCACATAACACCATTCATCTACCTCAACATGCTGTTCCTAATACTGATTGCATTTATAAAGTACTCTGCATAATGTGTTAGACCAGGAGCAATCCAGTTACAGTCCAAGAGCCAAATCCAGCCTTCAGCCTATTTTATAAATAATGTTTCATTGGAATAAGACCATGTGCATCCATCTATGTACTATTTGGCTTTTGTGAACTACAAGGGCAGGGCCCTGTTGTTGCAATAAAGACTTCATGTCCTGCAAATATTTGCTGTGTCCCTTTATGGAAAATTTTTTTCTTAGCCTTGTATTTTAAGAGGATTTTAGAATGTTTACCTGATTTCATGAAAATCTTGCCTTATTCTTACTAAAACATGTCTCCATGATCATATACCAAAGATCCTATAATAGTTAAAATAATGCCCAGAAAAATATACAATCTTTTGTCAAGTAAAGTAAAAATGGAGTGAAGTGAGATCAATAGAATTTTATATTCTTCTATAAGTCTACTGTTTTCTTTCTGTTTGTGTGTTTGTCTTCAAAAATCCTTCTAAGCCAGATGTTGTAATTGAGAAAGATTTCCAATCTCAGGCCAGCATAGACTACATATTGAGAACTTGTCCCAAACTGTAAAAATAAAAAAAAACTAAGTTATTAATGCTAAAAGGTTTATTTATCTTCTCCAAGAAGTAACCATATATAAATAGAAGATACTGTTATGTGAGATGTAAAAATCACTTTAGGAGCCCTCTCTAAACTCTCAAACTCTGGACCAAACAGTAAGGATGCAAACGTAACATGAAGTGGTGAACAAGACATAACAAAGCAACAGAGTTTCATCTTGTTGGTTCTTAACATTCAACCAGCTTTAATGATATGTTACAATAAGCATATCCACAGTAATGCTTCAAAGCCTGAAAATCAGGTTCCCACAGATGACTTTTGGGGTAAAGACTTAACAGTTACTTTTGATACTCTTTTGCTTTTTACATGCCCTGCAAAATGTCTCCTGCATTCCCATGTACACTATTCTGATCTAGCTAGCATTGTTCCAGGCTGAACATTTTGCAAATCAAATGCTCCAGTTGAAAGTTTGGATTGTCTACCATGATACACTGAAGTCTTAGTCTCTCTACAATGTGACATGTTTTGATACTGAATCTGCATGGAAATGTAAAAGTTAAATAAGGGACAGGGTCCTAGTCCTGCAGGACTAGTGCCCTTAGGAAGAGAGAGACTAGGATTGTATCTCTTCTCATAAACAAACAAGAGGTCATGTGAGCACACAGAAAGAAAATGTCATCTATAAACCAGGAAGAGAAGCTTCACTGGGAACTGAATCTTTTGAAGTCTTGGTCATGGATTTCCACCCGTCAGAATTGTGTGGCAACTACGTTTTTGCTGTGTATACTGCACATTTTCTTGTGTTTTGTTGTATTAACTAGAGCAAATCAATACATACAAAGCTTTCAAAAGTGGCACTTGGGAGCTGGACCATGGTTAAGAATAGTTCAGTAGCTGCATTATCAATCACTGAACCAGCAGTTTGAAATCCAGGACCGATGTACCAAGCTGGGCATCCCAATTACACCTGTAACCCCAACTTTAAGAGCAAAAACAAGATTTCTGGGGCTTCCTGGTTTTCAGTCCAAATGAGAAAATGCCCGTTCCAGGATCAGACAGAGACCCTGCCTCATGGAAACACAGAATGACAGAGGAGGACATCAGATGCCCTCTTCTGTCTTCTATGTGCATACACAGGCACATGCACCCCCACACAAATGTGCACACACAGATATATGCATAAATAATTCACTTTTTCTTCAAGAACATGCATTATTAGAAAAACCTCTATCATTTTTGTCAACTTTAAAATTCTTCTTTTCTTGCCAGGTGATGGTGGCACACACCTTTAATCCCAGCACTCGGGAGGCAGAGGCAGGTGGATCTCTGTGAGTTCAAGGCCAGCCTGGTCTACAGAGTGAGTTCCGGAACAGTGAGAACTGTTACACAGAGAAACCCCGCCTCAAAAAACAAAACAAAAAAAAATTCTTTTCTTTTTGATTACTTTAGTCAACTTTAAAAGCGTGCACTTACATATACTTCAGACTGAAGCCTATTGCTTACACCACTCATTTGCACTAAACATAAATATTTAAATAAAACAAGCATATCTTTAAAATGATTTTTCAACCTACCAGCAACATAGACTATAAAAGGGAAATAACTAAGAAAGAAATTCTGTGATAGACACTTTATAGGAAAGCTGAGTGAATGAATATATAGTTCAAATATTTCTAAACTAAAATATATTAACAAAATAATATTAGAATCTTGATGTAATTTTGACTCAAGAAAATTATTCCAAATTTTATTAAACATAAAAATATCCTAAGAAGTAATATTATTTGGGGTAATAGAAGGTTCAGGGGACTAGGCTATGTCAACTATTAAACAAAATGTGATTTAATAAACATTTGTGTTGCCAAGAGAGACAATCATAAAGCATACAACATAATTTTCAGAAAAAATGGTGCTCTATGAAGGATTTGGGGATACATAAGCAAGAGGATCAGGAGTTCAAAACTCTCAAAGGAAAACAAAAACAACAAGGAAGAGTTTAATGTTTCCTTATTAAAATATTTCACCTATGGACAAAATACAATCGAAAATTAAAAATAATTTAAGAATAATATCTACTGGGAAATGGGTAAATTCATGACATTAAATTAAAAAGACTACATAACTAATTTGAAAACTTGAAGCACAAAACAGGATGAGCCAGGTATGGTGTTATATGCCCATAGCCCCAACATCCATAAAGCTTAAGCAGAAAGACTCCAAGCTTTAAGACAGCATGAACTATATATCAAGTTCTAGGCTAGTCTGAGAAGACAGTGAGAGGTAGACGTGAACAAGGGAGGGAAGGAGGGAGAGAGGGATATGGAAGGAGGGAGGGAAAAATAGAGAGAAGCTGATGGCACAGGCCTGCAATCCAATCCAAGCTGCTCAGGAGGTTAAGGCAGGAGGATTGTAAGGCCAAGGACGGCCTAGACTGTATAGTGAGCTCAAGGACAACCTGGCAACTTATATCCTTTCTCAAAAAACTAACAGAATTTTTTTAAATAAAGCAAGAAGAGGTTGAGATACAGCTCTGTGACAGAATGGGTTGCCTGGATTTAATCTCCAGTTCTGTAAAACCTAAAATAAAGGATTAAAATACACAAATCGGTACATTTCAAGTGAAAAAGTCATTTTATGCATAAAGCAGCAAGATAATTAAAACAATAGATTTTCTTACACGAAAGATAAAAGTATCACATTAAAAATATTTGGATCAAAATTTATAAACAAAATTAAAACCAAATCATGGGAAATTATTTGAAGAAATTGCATCAAAAGGAAAGCTCAAAAATAGAGAGTGTAGCATGAAAAATACACTCAAATGTTTTCAAGGCAGATCTTCATCTCTGGATGTCATGTCTTCCTTCTAAAGTTATGCTATTTTGAGAAATTTGGCAATAAGCAAAGTTGCTTGGGTTGGAAGCATCCCTGGGAGTTGCCTTGGTCTGGACCCCACCTCCAGGAAAGCCCACCCAGGGAGGGTCAGGACCACTCCCACAGGCTATTTAGACTGCCCCCCAGAGAAAGAACACTTGGTCTCTGGGTTTCGTGTGGTCTCTCCTTCTCTCTCTTCCCCTTGCCATGCTTTCCTGGGCCACCTGGTAGAGCTGCATTAAACATGGGCATCTTTTATTCGGTCTAATTTGGTCTGACTGGAATTATTTGCATCAGCGGACAGGTTTGTCTTAAGAAATATTCCTAACAAAAGTGACTTTTATAATTCAGAAAACTGAGATGAAGAAGAAGGAAAATATAAATGAGAGAATAAATTGCCATGAAGGTTCTCTGGTTAGCAGACACTGGTTAATGTTGGTATAAAATTCACAAAAGATTTTTAAATAGGAGAAATGAATATAAGAACTAGGCTCCTCTGGGATGGGAGTGGTTTAGAGTATTCATTCTGGAAATAACTCTGCTCAAAAGCACAAAGGCAAAGAAAAAGAACTTTGAAATAAGACTGAAAGAAAAACAATTTCATAAATTATGATAAGCTGTTCAATCAATTATATACCATTTGATGGAATAAAATGCTGTGATCCAATTGAAAATTCTATGTTTCACATTTTAGGAATATTCACTAAAGTCTATCAATAAATTACTAGACCAGAATTCATTTTTGGATAATAGACTGATAATGCATACATATAAAATCAAGAAATTTTAAGAGGAAGAAGAATCACATATTCAGTATGTACCAAGTATCAGCAGGCAATCAGAAGGTATAATTTAAAAATCCATTGTTTGTATCCTGCCTTACATACCCAGTGCTGAAATTAAACTGTCATTGAATTTGGGTTTTGAGAATAGAGTAAAATTTAAGTCACCATCCTAACAGTTATAAATGAACTACTTTGTATTCTTTCTGATTGTGATGTCAATACAATGAAAAAAATCAAAGTATTCCCCCATAGTGTT
This sequence comes from Ondatra zibethicus, assembly GCA_004026605.1. NCBI lineage: Eukaryota > Metazoa > Chordata > Mammalia > Rodentia > Cricetidae > Ondatra > Ondatra zibethicus. The sequence continues at coordinate 20,022 of PVIU01023932.1, read as the reverse complement.
AATTTTATCAGCCTGTTAAGTGTTACAGAGAAGTAAACAGACAATTATGGCACAGAACAATATGTGCTGGGATGAGCACATAAAGCTTTGATGTCACATAAGGGCCATTTGTCTCAGATACAAGTGGTCAAGCCAACTTTTCTGAAAGAATATACTTTTAAGCTGAGACCTGCCACAGATCGTCTTAGTCGGATTTTGTGCTGCTTTGAGAAAAATACCCAAAATAACAATTTAAAGGAAGAAATCTTCAATTCGACTCTCAATTTGAGGACTCTTAGTGCATGGTTACTTGATTTCATTGCTTCTGGTCTCGTGTGTGGTGATGCAGAACACCATGGCAGGATGGAGCAAAGGCTCACATAATAATGGAAAAGAGGCAGAGAGCCCAAGGATGAGTGAAACTAGGAACAAAATGCATCCAAAGGCTAAGCTTCAGTTCCTTATCACCTCCCACCAGACCTGACCTTCAAATGAATAGCCTATTGTACATGAACTCAGCAGGAATTCGCCAGTGGATCTACAGGATCCAATCACCTCTCACTACTGACACCAGCTGGGACCAAGACCTAAACAGAGCTTTTGGGAGAAGCATTTCACATCCAAACCACTGTGGGAGCTAAAATGTTAACCCCCCTATTATGAATAAGAAAAGAACTACAGGCAGAGGAAAATTCATGTATGCAAAATACAACAGGAAAGCACACAGCTCATTAATGGAGCATAAGAATATGCAGAAAGGTTGGAGAGAAAAACAGGAGGGAGAGTTTAGTCAAGGAAAGGTGGATTTATTTTTAACGAGGTTTTAAATTATTTTTCTCGTGTGTGGGTGTGGGTGGGTGTGTGTGCACACACGCACGCGCACTCATGAAGCCTGGAACAATCAGATCTCTTGAAGCTGAAGTACCGGCTTTAGGTTGTGGACTGTCCCATGTGCATTTTGGGAATCAAACTCTGGTTTGCTGAGCCATGTCTCCAGTTCCTCAATGACATTCTTCTTTGATCTTCTTCTCCTCCTCCTTCTTCCTCTTCCTCTTCTTCCTTCTTCTTCCTCTTCCTCCTTCTTTGTAAGATTTATTTTATGTATACAAGTGTTTTCCCCACATACATGTGTGCACCATGTGCATGCCTGGGGCCTTCAGAGGTAAAAAGGTGGGATTGAAACTGGAGTTTTGTGCAGTTATAAGCAACCAAGTGTATACTGGGAGGTAAGAACTGGTTCTCATAGTTTCAGCAGGTGCTATGCAAGCTGCCAAGGAAGAATAGCAATCACTAATCTTGTTCAATTGTAATTCATATGAACTTCAACAATACCGAAATGGCAAGATATTCTGAAAGTACAATACTCTGGATTTGACCACCAGTCATCTTAGTTGGATTTTAGGCCCACCCAATGGGAAGGAATAGATGCCCAGTACTATAAATCTAGCTAGCTATTCATGGCTGATGGAGTCGTGGACACTAGAGGTGAACCTACTACTACCAGCTTCCTAAAACAATGTAATTTGTAGCTGCATTCTAAATATTTACCCTTATAGCCACAGATAAGTGTATCTCTAACTTTTCATCAAAGATTCTCTTTGCAGCAAATGGAGACAGTAAGCCACAACTGCTCAAAATGTATAGTATAATTGAATATGGGATACCCAACATCAGTTGATACATCCACTGTGCAACCCCTACACCAAAGGCTCAGGAAACATTGCAGAGAAGGAGGAAGAAATATTGTAAGAGTCAGGGGACCAAAACATCTGCTGAGAGATAGTCTTTCTTAAAAAAATAAAAAAGAGAAATGGGGCTGAATTGATAAAAATACATTGTATGACTTTCTCAAAGAATTAACAAAGCATTATGTTATTAAAAACCTAAAAATAAAATAAAATTAGAATATTTTTTCTTATCATCTTTATCTATTTAATTAGTACTTACTGATTCCAGCTGCAGTGACTCAAAATAAAATAAGGGTAGTACTTATCAATATTACCCTTAGACTTGAACAACTTAGATCTCCTGTCCTTATTTCCTGCTTTGAAGGCATTAGCTCTGACCTTCAAAGAAAGTAAAAAAAAAAAAAAAAAAACTTAAATCATATGTATGAATGGAAGGAAAACTGGGAAGAATATCAGGATTCTTTTTCCCTTGTTTCACTTGCTTCCTTTTGTTGTGAGGAGGTTGCTTGTTGGTTCCCAGCTGCTCAGCCCTGAAATAATTACACAGAAACTGTATTATTTAAATCACTGCTTGGCCCATTAGCTCTAGCTTCTTATTGGCTCACTCTTACATCTTAATTTAACCCATCTCCATTAATCTGTGCAGCACCACAAGGTCATGGCCTACGAGCAAAGCTTCGGCATGTCTGTCTCTGGTGGCAGCTCCATGGCTTTCACTGACTCTGCCCTTCTTTCTCCCAGCATTCACTTTAGTTTTCCCTGCCTAAGTTTTGTCCTGATATAGGTCCAAAGCAGTTTCTTTATTCATTAATGGTAATCACAGCACAAAGAGGGAAATCCCACATTACCTCCCCTTTTCTGTTTAAATAAAAAGGAAGGTTTTAACTTTAACATAGTAAAATTACATATAACAAAATAAGTGTTGAGCAAGAATTAGTTACAATATTTATATCTATTTTATCTTTTATCATAACTAAGGAAACCTATAACTATAACTATAAATTCTTCAACTCCATCAAAGACTCCAGAAGGATATAATATTACATAAGTAAACAGGAAGTACATTTTAGGCAACTTCCAATACTCTGGAATTGACAGAAACATCTTGCTGCCTGGACAGTCACCCAAAGTTCTTCTGCAACATTGGAGCATCCATCTTCAGCCTACAGGCCCATAGTATCCAGCAGACTTTTCCACGAAGCAGGAAATTTCAAAGACAGTTCTACCTCTATTGGCAGTTTGTCAGTCACTTTCTTCTGTATCCTTTATAATGTCTAGTAGACTCTTTCATGAAGCAGGAACCCTGAAGGATCATCTCACCTTTAGGCAAATTCAGCAGTCACTTCTCTGTGGGTCCTGCATGTTCAGTTCACCCAACATACCGTCAAGCAGTCCAGGCAAGAGCAGTTTCTTGCCCAAATGGCTAAACAACTCCATAAGGAGCCTCTTTGATGCCCATCTACCTCTTGAAGTAATTGGTGCTGCAAGGAGCAGATATGTCTCACTGTCATAAAAAGTCCTAGGTTATTAAAACATTTTAAATGCCATATTCTGTAGTCTTTGAAAGGTTTGAAGAATGCCTATCCATCTGAAATAGATCTCTGTATATCTATAAAAGCTAACTAACATGACTACAAGCTTGACTATTATAAATGATTATCTATTAACTGTATTTCTTAATTATACATTATATTTTTAAATGAGCTACACAAACAAAATATCTTAATCAAGAGCAGAAATATACAAATAACAAAATTGACCTTAAATTTGTATCAATAAACCAAGATCCATACTAATGCAAAGTCTCCATCTCTATAGCATATCCCCTTTAAATGTAAACAAATATTTATAAACAATATTATGAATATGGGCAAAGATCTTCTCCAAACTGCTTCTTACTTTTTGTTGGGCAAAGTAATTTTTGGAGTGTTCACAGCAATCTTTCAGGGGGTCTTGGTCCATCAAACCATATTAGTCTAGAAGCAATCCACAGGTTCTAATCCTCTGTGGAAACAAAAGAAGAACATATTCTTTTCCAAAGCAACATATTCTATATTCTTAGACTCAAATTTTGAATTTTTTGAATTCAAGATACCTTATATATTTCAAAGGTATCTTGAATTCAAAATTTGAGTCTAAGAATATATATTTCAAAGATATATATATAAATATATGTTTATCTTAGCAGTCCCCAGAATCAAATGTCTCTGTGCAGTCAAAAAATTCAAAGATAACACAATAATATACACAGTCCAGACTCTCTGTGAATTTTCCATCTTAATATGGCTTGTTTTTACTCTATTACTTTTTCTACAAGTTTAATGTTTATTTTATTATCTTTACTCCTTTAATCTATGACTGTCTGTACTTTGTCTCTTCAAAGACTTTGTTTTATTTTTTAAAAGCCATTTAAATAACATTTTATAACTCTCTATATTCTTTTTCTTCTCTCTCCCAAGCCTACATACATTTCTTAAACACACTGTGTCCCATTTAGAGGTCTTTTATGTTTGAATCTGTCCTATTGTGCATCTGTAATTCTTTACTGTCCAGGAGTGCTTCTTAAAATGCTAAGTGCATCTTAAAAACTTAAGCTGCAGAATTACTCAGGTATATACAGTAGTGTCTGCTTGCTCTGCACAGTCCAACATCATGGAAATCTGTTCACTGCCTGTGAAAGCCATTTACATTGCCCCAGTTTTAGGCACACAGCAGGTCTATGTTGCCATTAAGCAAGTTATAGTATGTTGCTCACAAACCCCATTTAAATGCTTAGTCTCCTAAAAGAGCCAAAGTTCACACTGACAACATGGCATAGAAAGCCAGCATTTCAAAACCGCAACTTTTTTTCTGCTATAGATGAATCAGGAAAACCTCTCTTAAAGGAGCCACAGCATTAAGCCCTGCTTTACTCTCTTTTCTTTTTGTGCCTAGAATTCCTTTCCAAACTCTCTCAGGTTTTAAGTGGATTTTAGTCAATCATGTTGGCACCAATTTGTTGTGAGGAGGCCACTTGTTGGTTCCCAGCTGCTGAACCCCAAAATAATCACATGGAAACTGCATTATTTAAATCACTGTTTGGCCCATTAGCTCTAGCTTCTTATTAGCTAACTCTTACATCTTAATTTAACCCATTTCCATTAATCTGTGCATCGCCATGTTTTCGTGGCCTACCAGCAAAGTTTCAGCACATCTGTCTCTGGCGGTGGCTCCATGGCTTCCCCTGACTCTGCTTTTCTTTCTCTCAGCATTCACTTTAGTTTTCCTCCACCTAACTAAATTTTATCATGCTATAGGTCCAAAGCAGTTTCTTTATTCATTAATGGTAATCACAGCATACAGAGGGAAATCCCACATCAACTCAGTAGGTGTTGACTGAATATAAGGCCACAAAGAGAAAAGGAACTCTCTTCCTTCTTCCTCCCAAGGTACATGTTTGAAGTATAATATGTTAAAGAAAAATAAAAGCAATGGCAAGATATAAATCCATCTTCTTTTTAAAACTTCTTTAAATCTCCAATTTTATATTCTGATAGCCTTTAAAATTACTTTTGATAATTAGATATGTGTTTAGAATGTATTCTGATCGTATTCAGTCCCCATTACCCTCTCCTGCCCTTCTCCTACACTTGCTGACTCCTTCTCTCCTATTAAGTGAAAAAATAAAAAAATAAAAAATAAACAGGATTATTAAGCACTTCTGTGCTTAACACAAAGCAATAGCAAAAGTCTGGAAATGTGCGAGACTGCTGGATTCCAATTAACTTTGCCACTTAACACTGATTGCTGTGTTACTCTTGGTGAACTCACTGTTTATTAGTAAATAGGGGTGAAGATCTCAAAGATTAATGATGGCACTGATTACAGCTACACAATGAGACCCAGATGTTTCTATACTTACTACTTCCTCTCCTTGACCCTCTTTCCTACAATTACTCCAGAGAAAACACAAATATAATATTCGGTAAACTGAACTACTGAAGTGGTTAGGGGATAACCTTTTGACAATACTTTGTGATAAACTCAGATTTCATAAGATACATAACAACATATCAGAAATACTAAAAGGAATAAAACAACCATATTTCACATTTGAACATGGGAACAGGTAAAACTGAAGACACACTGAGCATGCATAATTATCTGACGTTAGAGTCATGCAACTAAGGAATGCTGAGAGCTATGGAAGAGCACCCCAGCTTGTTATCCAATACAAAATGGTCATCCCTGAAAACATAAATAAGTATAACATTATACTAAACAGAGTATATTTATGTATTTAGGAATATATATGTATGTACATATATGTGTATAAAACAATTAATTTAAAAAGAGGTCATGAATTTGAAAGAGACCAAAGAGAGGCATATGGGAGGGTTTGGATGGGAGAAATATATAATTATAATCAAAAACTAATACAAATAATCTTTAAAACTAACAAGAGCACCATATTATGTTAATCTTAGCCTTATTAAACTATAGTGTTTAGGTGCTTCCAGTTAGCTCACTTTTGGGGAGTTTGTGGTTTTTAGAGATATACAATAGGTTCCATATTGTCACCTCCTACCTGAGAAAATTTCTTACACTGTTCCCAATTTTGCCCCTATTTATGAAATTTTCCTCTCCATACCTAATTTCTAAAATGTCTCCATATTTTATTATTGGACTTGTTTCACAAGTATGTGTGGATGGTTTCTGTTATCCTGCTAGCATGAGAAAACATAATCGCCTTAGCAGACATTTATATTTCTATGCATAAACAATTAGAGGAAAAAAACAGAAAACTGAAGGAAAAGGAGTAGAAAGATATAGTGATGAAGAATCATGTCACAACCAAAAGAAAATAAGTGACACTTAGCCTACTGCAGTTCCTCATTACCATCATTACTGAGAGTGGTTTGATCATCTTGAATTTAACAAAGCTCTTTTGCCTAAATGTATGCCTCACTTAATAAAATGCAATCTAATCTGAATGTATCTATGTGGTTTGCCAATAAATATGGTCAATGTGGCAATTGTTCAAAAAGCTAAATGTTGGTGAGAGAAGCACATTCAAACATAGGGCAAGGTCATATACTATAAAAATCAATCATAGAGCAAAATTCATAGAGAACTCTACAGAGATAATACATATTTTACCAATTCTTAAGATTTTACTGGTCAATCATATCTTCTTTCATACATCATTTCCATTTCTTAAGAGGATAAATTTCCTGCCCACAATATAATGTTGTTTAAAGAGTTTTAAGTTATCTAACCTATCTAGAATTGGCATCAAATTTTAATTACATTGTGTCAAAAGTACTTACCTTATATCTGCCATAAGAGTATTTACAATATAAAGTTCAGAGTCATTTACAGAGATGAAGAGGAAGAGAAATGACTAGTACCCACCAGACTTGCTTTATTCTATTTATTCTTCCTATGTACCTGGTTCCCTTCCACTTAGGTAGGACTAAAATAGTATGGTGCTGAGAGGTAAAGGAAATCATTAGACTAGTAAATCACAGAGTTTATTTGATAGTATATATAGTATACAAATATGCACATATATACTGAATTTTTATATGCCTAATCCAAAACAAGTCTTTAAAATCTATGAAATAGCACATAACAAGTAAGGTCGTAAGAATTGTGCTCTAAAAGTACGATGGGAGCTGAGTGAAAGACAAAACTATTTCTGTCCAGGGGAAGATGAAGGCAGCCTCATAGAAGTGACCAAAGCTGAGTCATGAAGACTAAGAATGTCCTGTGTAGGAAAAGAAAGTATATTTAGGAAAAGGCACAAGCAGCATCCAGTCACAAAAGAACTCACTAAATGTTTTAACGACGGGGTGAAATAGTGTGCCTGTGGGATAATTGTAAAATGCAGGTCAGCAGGGAACAAAAGGCACATTTGAAGCCAAGTTCTTTCATTTATCTATTACTGTAAAACAACTCAGCTCAAAACTGTGATGTAAAACAATAGCTCAGTGTCATTTGTCCTGTTTCTAGTTCATTTTTTATAAGTCCTGTTCTTTTTGTTGTTGTTGTTGGACTGATATCATTGCTGTTTTTTTTTTCTGAACTTTTGTGTGCTGGGATATTGTAGTCAGATGTTGGCTGAGAACACAGTTCGCATGAAACCATCAACTGCATCAACTGGCCTAGAGACCGAAGTTTGCTCAATCCCATGGGTTGGTGCGGAGAGCACATCTGGAACTGTCCATTGGAATACATGTACGTGACCTTTCCAAGCGGCCTGGAGTTTGCCTAACTGTGTTACAAGAGGCAGTACCCTAAGAGAAAGTGGTCCAAGAAACGAAAATTACAGCCAGTCTTTTAACTTCTAAGACGAGAAGCACGAGCAGCTTTACATTAGTTATATTTATGTTGAGTGAAAACTCTCACAAAGCCCACCCATATGCAACAGGAGAGAGCGCAGAACCCCACTGCGCGATGACTCAAGGGCTAAAGAATTTTAATCTATGTTGTGGGACTCTTCCTGGGAAGATGCGAACAAATGTCAGAGTAAAGAAATGATTGCACCCAAGTCTATCTTAGCTGATGATCAGTTGTTGGGATTTCTTACAGGAATGTGGGTGACAGGTCACTTACCCATACAGCGTGGTTTCCTCACAGTCAGCGGAATCACCAAAAATCCCACTACAGAATAGGTGACGACTCACCAAAGCTGCATCTCTGGAGCTCCCCTCACGACTTGTTCGCAGCTCTGCTGGCTGAAGAGTCTCCTTTGATCAGCAAGTGTTACTGTCTAGATGACCTTGGAAATGGGCCTTATGAACCTTAGAAGTTCTGAGGCTTTCTGAAAGTTGTTAGTTTGTTTGCTTCCTGGGTCTTAGGAGCCTCCCTCCCTCTTCCAGGAGGAAATGTTTCAATTGCTACGCAGCAGTCTAGCACATAGCTCCATCAATGAGTTTCATTATGAAGGCTTGTAGACAGAAGACTGTTAAAACAGTTAGTTACTCCTGAGAAAGATGACCGATGGCACGGGAAAGTTAACTGGACGGTGGTGGAGACAAATGTAGTCTAGCAATTAAGGAAAAGTGAATTCACATTAGAGATTATGGAGGTTTTAAATCCTGACAGCTTTTGTCCAGTTGAAGAGCAGAAAACAGAACAAAAAATTCTAGGAGGTACAAGTAACATTACTTTATAGGGACAAAGACAAAGGTGGGGGGGAAACCAACATTCAGGTATTTAGGTTAATAGCTAAGAGGATGGCAATTTTCTTGTGTAAAAGAAAGATTTTCAAGAAATGTAGTATAGTGAAGACAACAATAATGAATTATCAATGCAGTTCCATTTTGTTTATAAATCCATAAACATGTCTTTCAGCAAACAAAACTTCATTCTCCAAGGAATAAGCCTGGGACATTTCATTTCTCCAGAGATCAGTTGTCTTCTTTATATTCAAAAAGTAGATTTTTCCATTTTATTTTTATCTATAAATAATTCATTGGCAAAACTATCATCATTCTATTATCTAGAAAGAATTAAACTTAAAAATACACATTATTAAAAATTGATTTATTAAATTCTAAATGGGTCATTCAATATTAAAAACATTTATTTTCTACAAGAAAATTTCCCACTACCTGCCATCTTCAAAACCATCTTTCAGCATGTATCCACTTTACATTTTGATCATCTATGAGTGATTGGCTTTAGTCATTTAAGGTAAACTCCACTTGAACTCCTGGCAGTGAAGAGCTGAGATCAATATTTGCCATAAACATCTTCTCAGTCAATCTGTCAATTGTCACTTACTGAGAGTAGAATGCCAACTACAAGAATAGACAATTCAGAAATAAAAACTACATACTTTAGACAAGATTTTGACAAGGATCCCAAGAACACACAATGGGGAAAGGTCAGTTTATATACTATGGGGGTAGGGAAACTGGGTATCTTTGTGCAGAACAATGACAGTAGCTTGTCATCTCACATTGTATACAAAAGTCAAACCAAAAATAAACCAGAGGCTTAAATATGACCCACAGAATGAAAACATTAGGAAACACCTCTATTACATTGACAGTGGAAGACAACTACAGTTGATATCCCTGATGAATTTTCATGGAAAAATCCTCAACATATTACTAGCAAGCTGAATTGAACAACAAATAAAGAAGATTACACCATAACCAAGTAAGATACTATACCTGGAATACAAGTTTGTTAAGCACATGACAATTAGTGCTAGCTATCACATAAGCCAAATGGAAGATTAAAATTTACACAATCATTTAAATAATGAACAAAAATTGACAAGGATCAACATTGTATCACAGTAAGACAATAAACTAAAAAGAAGGAATTTATTATTTACAACACACTAAAAGGCATATATAAGAAGCATATCACTAAAACCACACTTAATATGGAAAAAAAATAAGGATTTCCCTTTAAAATCAGAACAAAGACAAGTCTGTCTGCTTCTGCCACCCCTATTCAACATAGCATTGAGAATCCTAGCCCTTGTAATAAGGCAGATATAAAAAGAAAACAATCCTGCAAATCAATAACAAAGAAATGTAATCATTTCTGTTCACAGATGACATGATCTTCTGTGTACAAAGATCTAAATTATATTGTGCCATTTTGGCATTCAAAGGTTTCTTTTTGTAACATTGTATGCACAATCACCATACTTCTAAATGACCAATTTGTATTTTTCTTCACCATAGTTCCTTTGTACTTCCCTGCATTTTATTCCTAGGTGCTGGTCAACAAACCCTAAGAAAATAAAAATACGTCAAGTAAATGGTCAAGGTTCAGAACTGACAATCTAAATAAAATATTGATAATTTGAAATGTGTGCACACACAAGGCTTTCTATGCATATGTATATGGTGTTTGCGTGGGTATTTGCATGTGGATACACATATATGTGGCCAGAAGTCAACATCAGGTGTCTCTTCTTCAGTCAATTGCCACATTATTGTTTGGAACAATCTGTTGCTGAGTCAGCCACATCAGTTAGGCTGACTGGCCAGTAAGCATCAGGAATCCACCTGTCTCTGCCTGCCCAGTGCTTAGATTATAGATGTGTCACTGAGTCTCACTGCTTACATGAGTGCTGGGGATCTGAAGTCAGTTTCTCATGCTTCAGTGGAAAGCACTTTAACTGAGATATCTCTCTGGCCTCTTGATAAATTGACACAAGCCAGTGTGGTGGCACATGCCTTTAACCCCAGCACTCAGGAGACAGAGGCAAGCGATCTCTGTGAGTTTGAGGCCAGTCTGGTCTATATAGGGAGTTCCAGGACAGCCAGGGCTACACAGAGAAACCCTGTCTCAAAAGACAAAAAAAAAATATTTGACACATTTTTAAACAATGTTAAAAGGAGCTGGGGAAATGGCTCAATGGTTAAGAGCACTTGTCACTCTTGAAGAGGACCTCTGTTCAGTTCCCAGCACCCATACAGTAACTCTAGTTTCAGGGGATCTGATGTCCTCTTCTGACTCCTGTAGGCACAGGCATGCACGAGGTGCATGCACATATATGAAAGGAAAATATTCATAAAATAAATAAAAATATTTTTAAATGCAACATTAGGATATACCACAACTCCATATGCAAATAAATCCCTTTGGGAAGCCCCTCACTACTAGGTTTTCCTGTCTAGTTTTTCTGCTCTCAGACTGGACTTACTGTCAATGCCCTGAACCATTCTTGGACTAATAACATGTCATTGTTTGTACTATCATCTACCGGGAAATCTGTTCCCATCTTCTCTTTCTGGTGACAAGCTTCTACTAATTCCTCATTATCCAGCCTAAATTCTGCCATATACTTCAAGAGCAAGAGTTCTCTGGATCCCAGAAGTGTATGTATATATGCATGATTATATGTATGTGTAAGTATATTTGTCCTTATTTCTCATTTCTCTGTAAGTATCCCCAAAGGTTGGCCTCTCCTCACAGACTATAAGATTTTCAAAGACAAGGAATGTGAAAGCATCTTTCTAGACTCTAAACTTGGAAAAATTCCTGGTATACAAAGCTCTTTAATAAAGGTACTTGGTCTGATTGTTGATTTTATTAATGTCTACTATTCATTAAATGCAATATTAATTTATTAGGCCAAGATTTTTTAACTCACTAAAACCTTCCACAACTCCCTGAGTTTATAAATATGCCCAATTTGTGGATGGGTAAACTGAAGTTAATAGGGGTAAGTTTAGTGTTAGAGGTGAGATTATTAATTTGAGTTCTCTGTTGCTATAAAACTTACTTATTTATGCATTATTTATTTTATATGTACATAGATGTGTGTATGTATTTATTATATATGTATATGCAAGGTAATATAAGTATAAATATACCTATTGCAGAGGCAGTTGAGTAGTCTCAGTAGAAACTGTACAGCCTATAGAAACTAATACCCACTATGTTGTCTTTTGTAAAAGATTACCAAAATTTATGTCTGGAAAAATAAGTGAATCAAGACAGAAAGGTACATAAAGCTTCTGCAAAGTGAGTATGACTCACAATCATGTCTTGACTGGTTTAAAATGAGAAGAGAAAGTAAATTCACTCAAGAAATTGGTGCACAAAATACAGTGGTTTAATCAAACAGGCAGTAAGTCAAAAAGGAAGAAAATAACGTATTTACAAACTGACATTAAATATTAAATTTTTAGGATGAGAAACTTAACTCTGATAAGAATTCAGAACACAGCTGAATTATAGGTCCCAGCCATAAATGCAAGCAGAAATTGGAGGAGAGGTCATGCCTTACATTTTACATTAAAGAGACATCACCACTTACATGATTCATAGAAGTTATGCAAGACAGTGAGATCTCCAGGAGAAAGAAATACAGAAGAAGTGCAAAAGGATAAGACTATGAAGACAACAAAGGTCTGCATTTAATGACATTTTCAATCATTCATAAAACATGGCATCACTAACTATAAAAGTTCATTACCCATATAATTTCCTAACATTGTAAAAGTATTCCTATATTTTATGCTCTTTTAAAAATCCTTATTAAGGGCAGGAGAGATGTGTCAGCCATTAAAAGGCTAGATTCACAACCCAGTTCCTTACTGAATATCTTGCAGGTACAAAGCATTGTACTAAGCAGTAGAATGGAACAAGAAAAATTTGGTTACCGTGCCCATAAGAGTTTATAATATAGTAGGAAAATATATGGAAGTAAAGATACCCATAAACATGAATAAAAATTGGGGAAGAAAAGATTAGAAATGGTTGAACAAGTAAGTAAACTCAGAGTGGTTACAATTAATGTGGAATTATTTAAAATCTCATTGTATTGTTCAATTGTAATTGTAGAGAGTGCTTCCAGTTTCAGAGGGATGAAAATGATAACTCTTAAATCGTAATCATTGTGGTGGTTTGAATAGGAATACTCCCCATAGACACATGTGTTTGAATGCTTGGCCCAGAGAGAGTGGCACTATTAGGAGGTATGGCCTTGTTAGAGTAGGTGTGGCCTTGTTGGAGGAAGTGTGTCAGGAATGTGTCACTGTGGAGGTAGGCTTTGAGGTCTCAGATGCCCAGGCTATGTCCAATGTGGCTCACAGTCTCTCCCTGCTGCCTGTGGATTTCAACTCCTACTCCAGCATCATGTCTGCCTGCATGCTGCTGTACTGTGATGTTAATGGACTAAACCTCTGAACTGTAAACCAGTCCCAATTGAAGATTTTTCTTTATAAGAGTTGCTGTGGTAATGGTGTCTCTTCACAATAGAAGCCCTAACTAGGACAATCATCTTTTGTCCATGGCAAATAATACAGGCATTAATATCATCAAAGAGGTATCACAGTAGCAACAATACTCTGCTGTTGAGTTATGATTGCCCCATCCAGCCTGCAACATACCCTTTAAGTTGCTTTTTCAGTGCTGCTCTACTTACCAAGATTCCTGCCCATTCATTATGCTCCTATTTCATGAAAAAAAACTAAATTTAACAGTAAACCCCACTATACAGATGCCTTCTCATCTACCAAACATCAAGGCCTTAAGACATCAAAGCTTACCCCAGCTGTGTCCTTTTTCTTCAAGGTAATGGCAGAATTACAATACAGTCAGAAGAACATTTTTTCTCTCTAGAACTGACTTTTAGTAATTATTTTATGATATAAATAACAAAAGTGGCTTACACTGACTTTGAGTCCTTGGAATCCTCCTGGGGATTCTGTACTTTTTCTGCTGCAGGTCTCTTATAACTATCCAAGGGTAAGAAATAAATGTGTTGAAACACAATACATTCTGTTTATAGAGTGTGTAAGAAAAATATGCAAAACCTCTATCCTTAGACAAATACCACGATAAAAAAAGAAAGAAAGAAAGAAAAAAAGAAAGAAAGAAAAAGAAAGAAAGCAAAAAGAAAAGCTTGATAAAACAGTGAAGAAAACAGCACTATTTCTGAAGAGAATCAACATCTAAGGAAGTTTTCACAGATGAGAGAGTTAGCAGTCACAGTGATGAAAAGGGAACATTATACTTTAAAATGTAATGCTGTTAGGACAGCTGTGGCGAGGAGAAGAAAAACAAGACTATGCTGCATGTATCTTGAAATACTAAAATAGATAGAAAAATGCTGGTTTTTTGCCCATTTTCCCAAGATGTCACGTATTTATCTACTTTTAGTTAAGCAGGAAATGGTTTCAATTGAAAATATCCTCCCTGCTAACAGGTTAAAACAGGACCGACAGTTAAATGAACTATCATGAGCCTGTGGAATTTTATGCCATTCAATAATTTAATGTCACTAAAGGTCCTCTTTCCCCATATAACAGGAAACTGACTTTCTTATAAATGAAAAACATCCATCAATCTTACAAGTTTTATTATACACATAAAAATCCATATATTACCCCAAGCCAATGTTTCATGAGGTCATACCACCCTATCTAAACAATAGTGGAATTGGAGAACTAAAGAGCTTGTAGACCAGTATTTATGTAATTAAAAGCTTCATGTATTTTTAATCCAGAACCTATGTAACAAATAAGTTACCTAAGGAATCTAGGTACAAGTATGGCTTGATTTTACAATTCCTTTAAGGTGAGATTAAACAGTAATTCCTCCTCCCACACTCAAAACTTCTTATAATAGGCCTAGCAAAAGCTAAGATGAGAATTGGATCTGAGAGAGGTCTAGAGAATCAGATTTGGAAGGGGAAAGAATGCATATTGTATTTGGAACTCTTCAGAGCCTTAAAAAACATTGGCAGGCATATGATAATATGAACAAATCTTTTGTTTATATACAAAGTATATACAATACAAGTTTATACACAAATTTGAGTCTGTATAACTAATGGGACCAAGGGCCTAAAGCACCCAGCTTGGATTTGAGAACACCTTGGCCACCGTGTGTGCCACTCCATAGATCACAAGGGTTGATGTGGTAAATCTGTTTTGCACATGTTTCTTTATTCTTTCGTATGCATTTCCCCAGAAGCTATGGAATTCATCATGGCAGGGACATACATTTCTCAGCCAAAGAACAAAATCAACCAAGCTTTGGGGTCATCCATTTTTCGTGGTGCCTTCCAACCCTCTGCAATCTACCAATTTTTCAACCTTCTCCCACAAGAAAATTTAATGTTACTATTTTAGCACTATTGATTAAAAGTAGTTGCAGTGATTTATATTTATAAATGCTTTGAGTTGATTATGCTTATAATTTATAGTACGCTGCCCACTTTCTTACTTTAAAATGAAATTTAACAATTAGTATACTATAAATAATTAACAGTGGCCACTTATTTTGGTCATTTTCATCATAAGAGAATTTTTCATTTTAAATAATGACTGTTTCTCTTTATGTACTATCAGTTAAATAATTCCTGCCAAAATCATCTTTGAACCAGTTTGTACTAGCTCTATTCCATAAAGTCTAATTTTAGAAATCAAGTATTTAATTCTAACATTTTTAGTTGCATAATAAGAAAACATTTTCTTTGTTCTTGGAATACATGCTATTAACCTTAATAAATAACTAGACAATTTATTGTCCTCAAATGACAATATAAAGTGAATCAACAGATTAACTATTCTAGATTAAAGCTATAATTCACCTGAATAATACATATTCAAAATTTTCACCATCAAATAAAAATATTATTCTGGAAATCCAAGAAACTCTGTGTGTTTAGTGAGGAGACAGAGGGCTTACTTGGAAATTTACCTAAAACAGGATTAAGTGAATAAGGAATGTTTTTAATTCAATGATTGAAATATTATTTTAAAAAATTCATAATTATCATTTCAGGATTTTAAAGTCCTAGGGTAATGATGCCACAAAGATGGTAACTGAGTTTTATTTTATTGCTACAGATACAAAATATCTCAAAGGAAGTAGTAAAACCACACTCAATAACCCAATCAAGATAGCATCAAATGTAGTCTGGCACATCCTAAGGGTCAAGTGTACAATAAAACAACCTTGATTAAAGTCTTAGGAAAGATCAAGCAGGGAGGTGTAGTCAGTGGAATAACCATGCAATTCAAAATTGTCAACAACTCAGAATTCTGCGAAATCTTCATTTTTGTATTGTAAAGGATGGATTTCATATACACTGATTACAGCAACAAAATGTTAGAATGCTTCCTTCCAAGAATATAGAAGGGAAACTTGGCACTTATATTTTTTGTTTCATATGCACAATTTTAGGTATTATTATTTTAATTTTGTATACTTATGGGGTATAGTATGGTAATCTGACATAGGCATACAATATTTAATAATTAATTAAATATTGGGTTCATTTTCATGCAATTATTTTTTATTGAATATTTGAAAAAAGATAAAAAGCCTATGTAAATAATCAAAAGAGAAGATTCAGTTTGTGCTTGGTTGGAGTTGGTTACCTTTACTCAGTCAAAAGAACAGTAAATAGAGCCAGAATCAAAATAAATATTTTTTATCCTTATCCTTTCTAAGGTTGTAGGAAGGTACCCTAACTGAAAACAACAATAAAACTTATTTAATATCAGCCTACCTCAGTACATGGAATTTTATCTATATGAAATAATTTCTTATTATCATTTTCAGATTTTTTGTGTGTGACTGGGTTTGTTTATGTTTCTCTTTTGGTAATATGCAGAGTATCTCACTATACCAAAGACACTAAAACATAGAGGTGAAGGTTCTGTAGGGACCAGCTCAACTTCTCCATGTTCAATGAGTTGTGTAGATGTAGTCTTCAGCAATGAAGCCTTGTCTTCAGTTTGTGGTGAACAACCTATAGCCTTGGCAACATAGTGGATTGTTTGGGGATTCCCATAGGGCTTTTTTGACCAACAACTTAATTATATGTAACCCAATCCTTGTATTGGAAGCTTCATTTGGTGACAAGATAAGGCCATTTGGGGCTCTGTCTTGTCCATTATTTGGCGACTTAATTTAGATTGTCTTCATATATCTATATGTTGCTGGCCCTAACGTCTTCTTCAGGGGAGGGGGTGAAAAGGCATGATGTTAATGAACACAGATGCCGGGAGTCAGGTAGAGAAGGCTTACAGCAGACTCATTTATTTAACAATGGCGAAAAACTTATATACCCTCCCAGCACCCATGCATTCCGATTCATTGACAGTTGATATTTCATGCTCATCCCTCATTGGCTAAGCCCTATCAGAACCTCTAACTGCACCTGTTACTAGGCACACAGGAAATATCACTTGGTCATTCCTTATTGGATAGACATAGTCAGGACCTCTGTCAGCTGCAGGCAGACTCCAGGTTGGCTCCTTTTGGCTTGGTTGGCCTTAACTTCCTACCTATCCTCCCTTTTTTATTTATTACATAGTGCACTCAGTGGGAGGCAGAGTTCTTTGCTCAGGCCTTGTTGACCCCACCTCAGGAGGACTCAGCAACTAGACTGTGCCTGTCCTATGTTGGCCTGCCAGACAAGCTCTTAGCAGTCATTGACTACCAGCCCTCAAAGAGCATATTTCTTCCTGGAGAGCTGCCAGAGTTAGGGGAGTAGGAAGTAGCCGTTTGAATTGCAAGTGATCAGGCATGCATAACCTCTTGTGGAGGACTGCAAGAAGGATGCCTAAGAGCTATTAACACCTAAAGAGTCACCATAGTTGCTGTCTGCTGATGTCGGATCTGTTGCAGGAGACATTTAAGGAGGATAAGGATTAACAATACCACCCTGTCAATTAATGCATATGTGAACATCCAGGAGGGATCCAACAGCCTTTTTATATTATGCCAAACTTTTTCAAAAAATGAGGAGCCAAAGACCTTAATAAATCATTTTGTTTGAGGGGCAATAAGAGCAAGAAAGAGGAATATATTCGCTACCCATCCTGGGTTATTCCCTCTTTGGTGGAAGCAGGCTGATCCATGACTGGGTGTACATCTCTTATCAGAACCCATATTAGCATCGTGGCAGTTTGAGAAAAAACACAAGCATACCCTCTCCTACAAGTTAGCCGGGTGGCTGGCAGCTGCCATTGGAGGGAGATATGATCTCTCCATCTTATTAGGGGTAGAGGCATGTTCCTTGGCAGAGATGCCCAGTGCTTGTAGGGCTGGGATGAGCCCTTGTCATCAAAACTGAGAAAGTTCATATGGAAAAGAACCTGTTAAGGCCAGATGAGGATGTCTCCCAGCCTCTGGTGAGAGAGTCATGGCCAACAGCTCCTCAAGAGCTCTGCTGGTCCTCTCCACAATGGCTTGTCCTTGTGGATTGTAGGAGATGCCAGTTGTATGGGAAATCTTCAAGGATCCATGAAAGTCATCAGTTGTTGAGAGGCATAGGCAGGGCCATACATGCAGACACATAGACACACATACACTTAAAAATAATTAAAAATAATGCCAGGCAGTGGTGGTGCACGCCTTTAATCTCAGCACTCAGGAGGCAGAGATAGGCAGATCTCTGTGAGTTCAAGGCCAGTCTGGTCTACAAAAGCTAGTTCCAAGACAAGCTCCAAAACTACAGAGAAACCCTGTCTTAAAATATGTTAAAATATTATATTCTAATGTTATATTATAAATTATAATTATTTATAATTATATAAAATTATAATTATTATAAACATTATATTCTATGGAATATATGTCACATCTATTATTATCTATTTATCTATCTATAATCTTCCTGTCCATCTATCATCTATCTATCATCTATCTAGCTATCATCTATTTATTTTACCTATGACTCTGTCAATATATGCTTAAGTTGCTTTGCCAACAAAAGATACTAAAGAGTCAAAAATAAGTAAGGGGAGAAATAGAAATTTTGAAAGATAACAGTTTTGACATCAACAGTCCCAAGATTTTGGGGTTTCTTCTGTTCCATACCAGGTGGCTCTTCTGATATGAGACAGAAACTCTGAATTTTTCTTCTAGCAACATTCTTGGGTTTAGAGAAGGAGGGAGCCATGTTCCAACTCCAAAGCCAGCTTTGAATTTTAATTGAGTTGGGACTACAACTTTTCTGAGCCATAAAAAGATATAGATGTCTAGGTAGTGAAATCTTATATGTGACAGGTAGCAAGGCTCAGTCCTCTGAGTTTTTATTAGAATCTGAAAAGGTCAGGGTGGCATAATGGTTGGGAGTAGAGGAGGGGACTACATGGGGCTGTATCTTTATTGGAAGTATAGGGAGCCCTGCTAAGATCTTGTTTTTTAGCAAATGATTGTCAATTAGTTTGATATTGCATCCAAAATGATAGTATCTGATAAGCCATTCAGTCCAGGGATGTCCAGGATATTAGTCAGTGTGTCCAGTTAATCCCTAAAAGTGCTTTCCTAAGGAAGAATCTGGACAAAATGCTCCAATTTAAGGCATGTCACCAATCAAGGGCTCCAGGATCACCCACATTGTCCTATAAATTTGAGTACTGTTCATTCCAGCTCTGCAGAAATATTGTTTGATCTCCAAATTAATCTGACAATTTCCTGCAAAACTAATCTGAAGGTCCAGAATAATTTTGTTTTGTTTACATTTTTAGCATAAACCTTAACACCATTGACTCTAAGGGGCTGCTGACCCACGCTCACTTTTGTGAAGGTGAAGGTGCTGAGGTGGGCTTTTGCTCCCCACACAGCTGGTTCTATGGTTTCTCGAAAGAGCCTCTCTATAAGTTGACAAATAAACGGCCCCATGTGCTTTACCATCTTGTTTAGCCATTCTACTCTTTTTTTAAATATTCTTTTATTTTTCATTCAAAAAATTTACACTTCCTCCCCTTCTCCCAGTCCCCTCCCGCTCCCCCACTAACCCTCCTCCCTCCCCCTGCTTCCTTAAGAGGGGGCAGGGTACCCTGCCTGTGGGAAGCCCAAGGCCCTCCCCTCTCCATCCCGGCCTAGGAAGGTGTACATCCATATAGACTAGATTCCCAAAAAGCTAATA
>PVIU01023931.1:0-26464 GCA_004026605.1 Ondatra zibethicus | reverse complement strand
ATTTCCATTATTTTTAAATCTACATTCTTCTACCCACTTGTTACCTTATTTCCATTATTTTTAAATCTACATTCTTCTACCCACTTGTTACCTTATTTCCATTATTTTTAAATCTACATTCTTCTACCCACTTGTTACCTTATTTCCATTATTTTTAAATCTACATTCTTCTACCCACTTGTTACCTTATTTCCATTATGCCCATCTTGGTTGTTCCATGTCTGACTGGCAACTCCCCTTTCCTTCTTCCCAGAGCTCTCTGTCCCCAGAAGTTACACCCAACTTCATCCTGCTTAGCTAATGACCAGTTAGTTCTCTGTTAAACCAATCACAGTGACGCATCTCCTCACAGTATAAAGGAATATTCTACAACAATTAGGCATGAGATATCTCCTGAGGAGTGTACCTTAAATCCTACCAGAAATTGACTGACTACCTCTATAGCTCTTGCTACTCTTTCATTCATGGGCCGTATCTTCTTGCCAGACCAGTCATTATTGTAGCTCTCAGGGTTCACAGCTGGATAAGACTGTTGATGACTTTTCTTTCCAGCATCCTGAGTTAATACCTTCTGGCATCTTGAAGGCTAGCCAGCAGGGAGGAAGCTTCCAAGTCAGTAACAGCTTGATATATACAAGTACAAGGATAAAGTGTGTGGTGTCTTTGAGAATAGAACCTTATTATAAAGCTCTGGTGGGCAACTAAGAGCAATGACAATAACCTGCATTGCATAGAGAGGGTCTATGGGACTGTCCTGACCAACAACTCAAAGATGTCCTATACCAGGCACTGGGTTGTTATTTGTTTTCAACTTGGCAACTTATAGCATCAGGGAAGAGAATCTTGCCCCACGTGTATAATACATCTATCTATCTATCTATCTATCTATCTATCTATCTATCTATCTATCTAGCTCTCTATCTATCATTATCTATGATTATCTACAAAGTAGATTTTCATATGACTTCTTCAAACAACCTTAATGTTAGATAACCCACGTTCTATTCTTCCCTACTCATCTACCACCCTTTCCACAAATCCAACCCCTATTATTCTTTTATTGCCTTCATATCTCCCTTTTTCTCCTTCTTCTTGAAGATCTCTAATACACCCTCAACACACAACAATGACTCCTTTATGGTTTTCTAGATCTACAGGTACTGAATAAAAAGCACACAAATCTAATGTTTTAATGCTAGTATCCACATATAAGAGAGAATATGCAGTGTTTGTCTTTCCAGGTCTATGTTATTTCACTCGGCATATTTTTCCAGTTTTATCCATTTACCATCTAATTTCATTTTTCTTTATAGCTTACTAAGACTCCATTATTTATAGATACTATATTTTCCTCATCCCTTCATTTGTTGTTGAACATCTGGACAGCTTTTCTTACTTAGCTCTTGTTGAAGAGAGTAGCAGTGGGCACGGATAAGCATTTATCTTTGTAGTATGAAGCAGAGTCATTTGGGTATATACCCAGAGTTGCTATACTGAGTAATATGGTAGATCTATCTCTAGCTTTTTGAGAAATCTTCACAGTGATTTCCATAGTGACTATGCCAGCTTTCACTCTCATAAATGGTAAATGATGTCCTTTTTTCTCCACATCAATGCCTGTATTTTTGTCACTTATTTTCTTTAAAATATTTACTGTTTATTCACGTATATTTGTGTGTATGTATAAGTGTTCATGTGTGTATATGTGTGTATGTGTGTGTATATGTACATATGTATGTCTGCATGTGTGTGTATGTGTGTTTGTGTGTGTGTGAGTCTGTGTGCGTGTGTTCAGGTGCCTACATAGATCAGAAGAGAATGATCCACTGGAACTGGAGGTACAGGCATTTGTGAACCATCCTCTGTGACTGCTATAAACTGAACTCTAATCTTCTGAAAGAAAACATCAGTACTCCCAACCTCTAAGCAACTCTACAGTCAAGTTGGTTTTTTATTTAATCCTAACCATCCAACTGTCTTAAAATGAAATCTCAGAGTATTTTAATTTACATTTCCCTGGTGCCTATGGGTATTGAATACCTTAACAATATTTCTTAGTTGTTTGTATTTTTTTTTGAGAACTATGTTCAGTTCTATGGCCCAGTTTTTAATTGTGTTCTTTGTGTTTATTTTTTAATATTCTAGATAGTAATCCTCTGTCAGATTTTTTTCTATTGTCTAGTCTGTGTCTTCAGTTGATCAACTGTAGCACAGAAATTTTTTAATTTCATGAGATTTCACTTGTTGATTATTTGTACTATTTTCTGTGTGACCAGCTTTTTATTTAAAATGGCTATCCTACCAAAAGCAATCTACAGATTCAATACCATCCCCATGAAAATTCCAATGAAATTCTCATAGAGATTAGGAAATAATCTTAAAATTGATAGGCTGAATCTAAGTCCCTAGATTGCCAAAGCAATCCAGAACAATAAAGACATCACAGAAGGTCTTGGTGTCCTTGATTTCAGTTCATGTTATGGAACCATAATAGCGAAACCATTATTACACTGCTACAATACAGACTCCTTGAACATCGGAGCAGAACTGAGGATTGATATATAAATCTATGTACCTATGGCTATTTGTGTTTTGACAAAGATGTCTAAACAGATTGGAGAAAAGACATCATTTACAAATGGTGCTGGTAAAACTGCCAGGCGGTGGTGGTGCATGCTTTTAATTCCAGCACTCGGCAGGCAGAGACAGGTGGATCTCTGTGAGTTCAAGGCTAGCCTGGTCTACAAAGTGAGTTTCAGGGCAGGCTCCAAAGCTACAGAGAAACCCTGTCTCGAAAAAAAGCTGGCTAACTATAGGCAGAAGATTGAAACTTGGTCTTATCTGTTATCACCTTGCACAAAAGTATGTTTCAAATGGATCAAAGACTTCAGTGTTAGACAGGAAGCTTGAGGAGGAAATTCAGAGGACACTTCAAGCATCCCTTCTTAACTATTATTTAAGTTTATAAGTTAGTGTTCAAATGTGCATCGTTATGGCTTTTTCATACATATGAGTCATTATATTTTCTTTGGGTTTGTCCCTTTTTCCCCACTGCCATTAACAGGCCACCTCCCCTAATCTCTCCTCTGGCTTTTGTTTCACATGCATTACTTCAGTTTCTGTCCCCCATCCTGTAAGACACCCCATCAAGATCTACTCTTCAGTTTCATGAATTATGAATTATTTTCAGCAGCTTTGAAGCCTGTCCTGGAACTAGATCTTGTAGACCAGGCTGGTCTTCAACTCATAGAGATCCGCCTGCCTCTGCCCTTCGAGTGCTGGGATTAAAGGCGTGCGCCACCACCGCCAGGCTTTCAGTGGGTTTTGTATCAAAAACAAGTGACCAAAACATTTTTAGATTCAATTGTCTGTTATCTATGGAGGTATCTTCCTTCATTTCCCCAGATGACAGCAGTTGCAAATCAGTTTGTAGCTATTTATACTACCAACGTACAAGGAATTATTTTAGGAAAACTATGCTTTAAAACCTTTGTCTCTTAGAGCGGCATCTCTGGTCAACACAGGGCCACACAAGATGCCTTGCCACCAGACTAGGGTGTCTGCTAAAGATGCTGACCAAAAGCTGACCCAGCACAAAGCCAGGCTTTTCCACCCCAACAGTTACTACTAGCCAGGCTTTCAATTACAGTATCAACTTTCTGGAGAAAGACTAGAAAATAATCATTCTCCCTTTCCCAGCTTTAACTGAAACAAGGACACAATGGTAGTCATTAACCATAAAGATGGGGAGGTTAATTTACTTTCCCTCTAAATGCAAATGCTAATGTAACCGTGTAAATAGTGCCAACAATGGAAACAAACAGAAGACTAAGTTAAACCACAAATGTACAGGCCCTCACCACTTGGCAACACATAAGAGCTAGCAGTATTGAAATCATGGCATTAAGGCTTACATGTAAAATGAGTCGTAGGACTGTATGGGGCCAGCAGAGCAATTTATCAAATTGAACCAGTGTGACCCTGTAGATAGGGATATGTTGAAATAAGGAAATAAAGTTGAAATAAAGGAATATGAGAATCCTTAGCATTTCTTAGGAGCTGAATATTTAAATATCTCCTATCTCAAATCTCCTTTCTTCTTGTCTGCATTCTCTCAATCCTTGAACTACTGAGGGGTATTTGGGGAACCCGCTAAGGTACACATGAGCCTTCCAGAGAGGGGAATAGGAAGACAGTGGGGTGAAGAGCCATTGGGAAATGGTTCTGCCTTTAGTCTCTTTAGTACCACTGCTAAAGAATAAATGGAGTCTTTTATTGCCTGTCACAAATTCTAAAGATTTCATAACAATAACTTCTACTCAGTGTTTTTTGCATCCACAAGGTAGAAATGGACAATGGTTTCTAGAGAATATCTCTGAAAGTAAATGGCTTTGCATGTGTTAGTAAAACAATACTCTCCCTACGCTTTGCACATGAGAAAGTCCAGTTTCCATGCTTCATCAAGGCGTCTCTACAAGCTAGTGTATTCTAGAACTGTCACTGCATGGGGGTCAGCATGAGTAGCTAGCAAAACTTCTAGGACAATGCTGGGGAGCAGCTACTGGCAATTGCATAACACTATGTAAATTATTCCCTTTCCTATGCTTTCATAATTTGTAAAATGTGAAATTTCCTCACAGGGTAAATGTGGTAGTTAAGGTTGTATGTGTTGGGGCTAGAGAGATGGTTAACTATTTGGAAACGTTTACTGCTCTT
Source organism: Ondatra zibethicus (assembly GCA_004026605.1). NCBI lineage: Eukaryota > Metazoa > Chordata > Mammalia > Rodentia > Cricetidae > Ondatra > Ondatra zibethicus. Next base: position 21,748 of record PVIU01023931.1, on the reverse strand, counting down.
GAAGAAGCTTTGGCTTCATTCCCAGCATCCACACAGTTACAGGTAACTCCAGTTCCAAGGGATCCAATGCCCTCTTCTAGTAGGCATTGTGCAGGCTCATGGTGCACATACATATTTTGGTCGTTTAATTGAGAATGGCCCCCATGGGTTCTTATGTTTGAGTGTGTGGTCCCCAGTTGGTGGCACCTTTTGGGAAAGATTTGTAGATAAAAGCTTGTTGGAGTAGGTGTGTCACTGGGGTGGGGTTGGAAGTTTCAAAAGTCCATGCCTTTCTAGTTCTCTCTCTCTCCCTCTCTCTCTCTGCCTCATGGTTGCTGTCTCAAGATGAGAGCTCTCAGCTACTGCGTCAGCACCATGTCTTCCTTTCTGCTGCCATGCTCTCCACCATGATGGTCACGTTCTAATCCTTCAAACTTTAAGCAAGCCCCCAATAAGCCCTTTCTTTTATAAGTTGCCCTGGTTATGCTTTTGTTATAGCAACTGGAAAAATAACTTTGGGTGTGAGTTTGGAACATGGCATGTTTATTTATTTACTTTTAATATAAATATTTAATTAAAAACAGTATCTCTTTCTCAATGTGGAGGTTGGTTTTTTTCTATTCTGTATCTCTGCATCAAACACTATTCCTCATGATGGATTTCCTGGGTTCGTATAGGCAGAGGAGCAGGAGTGGAAGAGATGATCCTATTCTCATGCTTATGGCTATCCTTGGCCAAGTGCCATATCTCCTTGGAGCCCTTCTTTCTTCATCTATAGAATGAGAATAATGGTATTGTTCCCCACCAAGTTATTTGTGAAGTTCAAGGAGATCTTAAAATATTTGGGTGCTACAATTTTTTACAAAGCACAATGAATTATTGGTATTGCATTACAGCTATTTGTAAAAGTTTTTTTTTGTCTTAAACTACCCAGAAAAATTCTTAGCATACTGATTTCAACAACTAAACCATGTAGAATAAGATAGAAAAGCTCTCAGATAACCCTTTTTAGCTCAACACTTTGTCCATTGAGATTTGTTTCTTTATCAATATGAATTACTTCATTTTCCCATGGATACTATGGTGAGAGAAAGACTAGGAGATCAAGGGAGGATTTCTGGCTGCCCAGGGAATGGTGCCACTCACCGTGGGCCTTCTTACATCAATTAATGATCAAGACAGTCTCCTAAAGACACGCCTCCAGGCCAAACTAATTTGAGAAATGTCTCAAATGAGATGCCCTTATCAGATTACTCAGATTATATCAGAGACATAAATAAAGCTAGGTAGGATTTACATAAATTTGGTAGAAACAGGAACACAGGATACTAAAATTTATTCTGAAAGCTTTGGAAATATTTTATGGGATACTTCATACAATTTTTATTTGTAAACTAAATCAAAGAAAAATGTCACCTTTAGGATTAACATATTTTCTCTTGAGCCTCAGTCTGCTGACCCAGGTGTCTTTCTCATTTACTTGGTAGTTGACAGCCACTCCGACATGTGCCCTGGAGCATCACTCTGGGTGGGAATCTAGCTGTCAGGTAAACATGAATATGATCTCAAATCTTCTGTAGATGTTTGAAGGAACTCCGGTCTTTCTGTGGATAAACCTCTGATCATTCCATTTTCATCAAGGAAGACATGAGCGAGGATGGAAACCACATGTGTAAGACATGGCTGGCCTCGTGTGTGAGTCTGGGCCAGTCTGTCCTGGATCTCCCACTTCTCAAGTCCCCTCTCTCCAGGACCACTTACCCAGCTAGTCACTTTTGCCCGAGTCGTCCACTTAAGGCTTCTCCTGGCCAAGCTCTGTTCAACTGTAATGCACCATCTCTTATATACCTTTCTGATTCTGAAACTTGACCTTATTTTATGTTTCAGTAACCTAGTAGTTGTATTTGAGGCATTACTCTGTACATTAGATTAGAACACACTAAGCAAATGTGTTATTTACATCCCGAGTAACTTTGAAGTAGTGGTGTTCCAGGTCTGTGTGTGACGTCTCCTGCTTACGTTCATCACGTGTGGCCCCCCACTCTGACTCATTAGTTACTTTTGCTGCATTTTCACTTGCTGTTTGTTTGGGACAGGGAGTGCTTATGCAGCCCTGGCTGGTCTTACATTTACTATCCAGCCAAGGAAGATCTTGAATTTCTTCTCATTTTCTTGTCTTCACATCCCAAGTGCAGTGTGTGCCACCAGGCGTGGCCTACTTCTAATATTGCAGAAGACAGCAGCATGGAATCTAATATGGATTCATCACTCCATTCTGGTAAGGTGTTAATGGTTGATGTCTGGTCAGTGGAGAAGAGCTGCCATTTAAGTTATTCCTCATGAGTTTAGCTGTCTTTGCTACTGGCTAATCAGTGCAGATACTGTATAAGCCTCAGTCTTAGGAACTGAGTCTGGCATTTAACCCAAGGAGTAATTCCACCCTGTCATGTGTGCCTCACAAGTGTGCTAGAGATCCCAGGCTTGTCAAAGGAAGAAGAGTTGAGAGTTGGAGAATCGCTCTCATTCACGTTACATTTCCCCTAAGCAAGAGAAATCATTTTGAGTTGTGATGTGAGGAACTATTTTCATTCTATCTATCTATCTATCTATCTATCTATCTATCTATCTATCTATCTATCTATCTTATAGCATAGCCCATCACACGGTGAAGAAAAGAGGTTTTTTGTGTAACTTTCTCCCATCCTCCCACCCTCAGGATGTATGACTGACGAACTGACCTCTTTTTTTTTTAATATTCTTTTATTTTTCATTCAAAAAATTTACACTTCCTCCCCTTCTCCCTGTCCCCTCCAGCTCCCCCACTAACCCTCCTCCATCTCCCTGCTTCCTTAAGAGGGGGCAGGGTACCCTGCCCTGTGGGAAGCCCAAGGCCCTATCCCCTCCATCCCAGCCTAGGAAGGTGTGCATCCATATAGACTAGATTCCCAAAAAGCTAATACATGCAGAAGAGATAGGTCCCAGTGCCATTATCATTGGCTTCTCAGTCAGCCCCCATTGACAGCCACTTTCAGAGATTCTGGTTTGATCATATGCTCATTCAGTCCCGGTCCAGCTGGATTTGGTGAGCTCCCATTAGATCAGGCACACCACTCTTGGGAATATACTCAAGAGATGCCCAATCATACTACAAAAGCATTTGTGCAGCTATGTTCATAGCAGCATTATTTGTAATAGCCAGAACCTGGAAACAACCTAGGTGCCCCTCAATAGAAGAATGGATCAAGAAAGTGTGGAATATATACACATTAGAATACTACTCAGTGGTAAAAAACAATGACATCCCTAAATTTGCATGCAAATGGATGGAAATAGAAAACACTATCCTTAATGAGATATCCCAAACCCCAAAAGATGAATGGTATGTACTCACTCATTAGTGGACCCTAGCCATAAACAAAGAACATTAAGCTTATAGCTCACAAGCCTAGAGAAGCAAAATAGCAAGGTGAACCCAAAGAAGAACTGACCTCTTAGAAGCAGGTTTGTTATCTGAAGGAAAGCCCTACTTCGAAGTGCAGAGTTTATTGAAGCCTTCTAATGGAGTCATGGGAGCCTGTAACCATCTGTCAGCTTTATGTGCATGTTTAGATTATTGAGGGCATTGAAGACTGAGGCATAGAATTATCTATGGTCTTTGCTTCTAGGTAATAATTGTGGTTGTGTCATAAATATTCTGTTTTTACCTTTTCTTTCAGTGTTCAGCAAGGTGGATGGCCGGATATGAGGAAGGACATTTATGATGTGTATGTCTACCTGCAGGACCCTTCTGCAAGCTGAAGCTCCCCAGACGATAGAGTCCTGTTTGCTAAGAGATGCTGCTGTGGTCTACAATGGGCAGTTCTGCTTATGACAATGGCTTCCTACTTTTTCAGAGATTCCAGGGGTTAAAGTAGATACTATTTCAATCTTACAAAAACAAGAATAAAATAAATTGCTTCAACATAAATGGGACTCGTGTCAAGTCTGTCAGCCATTGAGGGTAGGTGTCGTCACCTATTGACAGAAGGCTTCGGGCCTCTCTCAGACCCCAGGGTCCATGTCAGGCTCCCAGGAATATGCAGATGGTAAGGATGCCAGATGCACCGACTATATTTTTCTTGGTTTTAGATAATCTGAAAACTGTAAGAAACACTTTTTTTTTCTTTCTAGCCATTAAGTTTATTCTTCATTATTTCTATTGGTTAAAACCTCTGCTCCTCCCAAATTGAAACTTTCTTCTTCTAGAATATTTTTACCTTGGGCATTTTGGCCATTTCTGTAATGGTTTCATCATAATCTCTAGGGGTATCTGTCTGCTGTCAGGACCAGCAGGGCCATCTTTGGAACTCATAATTTGTCCCGTGTTCACTGCACTATCATTTGCTTTCTCGTTTCTTTCTTACTAAATCTCTGAATGTTTTGCATTGTCTCCGCCAGGATCCAGGCCAAGCTTCCTCACACAAGGATGTTCCAGCCCCGTTATCGTCTCCAACCTTCCCACAGTTGACAGAGTCTCAGCTCTGAGTGAATGCCAAGGTTAAAACTGTTGTGTCTTTGAGGAAAACAGTGAAAGCAAACTCCAAATAGATATTGCAGTTTACCTTGGTATTCAAGCTTTGTTGGGATGTAATATTACTATGTGTTTGCTCTATCTAAAGCATGTTCCTTTTAAAAATTGTTTCTTTAAGTTTTTTTGAGAATATGATATAATTACATTATTTTCTCTTTCCTCCCTCAAAGTCCACTCATGTCTCCCACTCTCTGCTCTTTATAAAATTTAAATTTTTTTCATTAATTGCTCTTTATATATAATACGTGTATATGTATATGATGTATATGTATATGTGTATGTATATGATGTATGAGAATATGTGTGTATATATATATGTGTACGATGTGTATGTATATGACTTGTATGTATATGACTTGTATGTCTATCTGCTTCTGTTCAGGAATGGTGTTGGTACAGACTGGAAACTCTCATTCTTATGAAGTGATATGAAGCCGTCAGTCAGAGTGGAAAGGCAAAAGTGAGCCCTTTTTTTCCCACACTGGGTTTTTGTTTTTTGTTTTTTGTTTTGCAAATCAGGACCTTGTCACTGTTCTTTCCAGCACTATTACACCCCTCCCTGGTCCAGGGGCTTCCCTCCTCAAGCTCATGAGAGTTGAGAGGGAGAACATGGGTTTCCTGGTTTGGGAACTTTTATTATTGCTTTAGGACAATGCATTAGGAGACAAACCACACCTATTGATCAAACCCCATTAAAAAGTGAACTATAGCAAAGTCTCATGCCAGGGAAGGAGGGCTAGATTCCAGAGACAGTGAGTAAGTGAAAAAAATCACATAGACACAAAATAATTCTTGGAAAGTTTTAGAGAGGATGCTTCACTGGAAATCAAAATAGAGCCAGTTTCCCTTCTGATTTTCAAGCAGATGAGCACCAGATGAAGATGTTGGCATGTATTTAGAGGCCGTGTTATCCACAAAATATGTATTTTTAAATACTGAAATCACACTTAAGGAAAAATAAAATCTGCCTATTATGACTCTGGGGGGTTTCTCATGAAATGAAAGACAGGCAAGATTGCCTTTAGGTAAAATCTCAACTGCAAACTTAATTCTCCAACTTTATGTCTAACTTCACGTAGTTTCGGTGTACAGAGGCTGTATATCTGAGCTTCTCCCTGGAAGAAATGTCAGTTCCAATCATTGAGAAGGATGCTGGAAGTCTGTGTATATTCTGTCGAGTGACAGTTGCAAGGTCCCCACAGTTTTATACAGAACAGAATGGAGAACACGTCCTCCTTCAGGAGGCAGACAGCGTTGTTCTTGCAGAGGGCATCTGTTGAAGGCAGGGGATAAGGGACCCAAAGATAGAGTCTGTAATTAACCATATTGAATCCAAAAGTCTAAGTGAACAGACTGTATTTGCCAATTCAGAAGACAAACGAGGTAAAGTCTTAAAATATAGAGAGTTCAAATAACACTATGGCTGCTCCGAAAGGGTTAGAAGACCATAGGAGCCGATTGCTGTATAGACAGCAGCCACAGCAGGAGGAGGTCTTTGCACGATAGTCTCCTGTCTGGACAGATTCTATTTGGCAAAATTTCGACATTGCATGTGAAGGTTTCACTGGCGTAGATTGCTGTGTTCCGTCGCTGTGAGTGTGGTGATCTCCATTGTCTTCAGCAGCGGCTCCTTTAATACCTTCTTCTGCTCAGTAAGTGTAAGCCTTGAGCTGCCGAGAGAAGAAACCTCTGCAAGGTTCTGGGAAGAATGTAAATGAAGATGTGCATTTCATTTGCTCAAAGGCATCTTTGCTATGATGTGGGCAGAGGAAATGAGAATCCCCGTGAATTCTTGTACATGAGACTCTATTGCCTAAGGGGCACACTTATGAAGGTGTCTTCCCCACCACACTGGGATCCAAACTCTTATTTAGAGACATTGCTATTTCTCTGATGAGGAAGTTCTAGGCAGCATACTAGCCAATGAGTACTGATTCTTTGACAAGTCAGTGGTAGGGTGTCCTCGCTGCCTCTGGCTCACACCATGGAAGTGTCAGAAATGAATTTGCAAGTGAGAATCTTCTGTTAGAAAACCACACAGCAGGACTTCCCAGATTTAGATCTGCATCTTCCCACATTTGCATAAATGACAAGAAAACCTAACAATTCAGTGTGTGTGCATGCGCATGCACATGCGTGTGTGTGTGTGTGTGTGTGTGTGTGTGTGTGTGTGTAGGGGAGTATTAACTTTTAAATTAAGTAACAGAATTGCGTAGAATATGAGGGTGAGGTGTTGGGCCTTAACTAGTCTAAAGATTTATTGCCAGGCTAACATTCTGTGAGTCTCTTATGAGTTCTCTCTTTACATAAAATTAAAACGAAGTGTTCTAACTTGGATCTGTTAACATCCCAGGCTGGGGCTCTTCTGTGTTGACAACGTTGATTCTGTACTTTGGTCTTTGGTAAACAAGAAACACCATGTGCCCTTTAACAGTCTTGATGATAGCCAGTTTTTGATGGGCGTGGCTTCAGAGCTGGCTTTCGTGAGCCCTTTAGGGAGAGAGTGTAGATTAGCTATCTGATGCCAAGTGGCAGAAGAACTGACTATGGACTGAGCATCCTATTAACCGCTCTGCCTTTTCTGTTTTTGTTAAAGCTCACAATATCCCGGAGGGCTCAGCTAAATTGATTTAATTCAATAGATGGTTTCAGTGAGGCTTAGCAAATCATTTACCTAAGCTCACAGATCCAGAAGGTGAGAGACTAGGTTTCATCACAGGTTGCTTATTTCTGGAGAGGCTCTCTCAGAAATAGTGTGATGGTCTATTGACTTTCTATGTTTATTGCAATTTAAAATCTTTTCTGCTGTGCTTTGTGAAAATGGAAAATACTTTATAATATACATGTGATAAATGTTTTTGAATTGCCATCTAAAAACAAGCATGTAATGAAACCAACCATTAAAATTTATATAAACTTACTGTATAATAAAATAAAATGTTGTTCCAATTTTAAATTAAATAGATCAAAATAAATACCTAGTGTAATTCCCAGAACTGTCAGCTACTCACTATCTGCTCAGTCAATTAGACATTATCAGCTGTTTGTGTGTTCAAGAGCTTTATTGAATTAACCGCCAGCCTTTCCGTGTTTTGCTTGTTGCCATGGTTACTGTTGCTTTGCTTTGTGAACCGCTGTCAGAAAGAGACCAGCATTCATAGCCAAGCTGGCAAATTTCCGGTGAAAAGACTTGCGTGGAGACTGGCTCGTTGCTAATTGCATTTGATAAAGGCTGGGGAGACAATGAGAGCGCCCCTAAAAGTCTCATAAGATGTCTTTCTCAGCATGTACGTTTAAAACCTCAAAATAAAGCCAATGGTAGTATCACTATTCCATTGCGACCAGAGGCCTCACGTAGCTCAACTGCAAACAATGGAGTCCCTCCCTTTTCTACGAATGGGTGAGAAGCACTCATGGGAGGATCCAGAAAGTGTGTGAGCAGCTCAGGAAGAATCGCCATTTCTTATTTTTTTTATTTGCCCCCCCCCAACAGTTTTTGGGCGACTGTGGCTTTTTCCGACGTTTCATGGTACGTTGAGATTTTCTTGCTCCAGAGGTGGAAGCGTTATTACAACCCATGAGGGCTAATTTTGGTTTTAAGCTGTGCTTAAACCAAATTTCATTTCTCAGGCCCCACGGGCTAGTCCCTACCCTCAATGTGGATTTCAGTACTTCACTTGGGTCATTTGTGACTAGGGAACCTGAGGTAGGAAAGAGAGGAGAGAGGAGAGAGGAGAGAGGAGAGAGGAGAGGAGAGAGGGAGAGAGGGGAGAGGGAGAGAGAGAGAGAGAGAGAGAGAGAGAGAGAGAGAGAGAGAGAGAATTCTCAACAGACACTGAGGTCCCCGATGACGTTACAATAGGCTGGGCTCTCCATAAGAAAAGTTCCTGATGTCCCCCTAACGCCTGCCGACCCTCTTCTGCCTTCCCATAGTTCCTGCTGGCCCTCGGCCTCTCTTGACTGTCTCTGGCTGCTTCCCCTGCATTGATTTTTTCACTGCACTGGCTGGTCAGCACGTTAAGTATCGTGAGAATAAGCTGCTCCCTGTCCTGGCACAGCTTTTTGAACGAAACATTTCCTTCCCTTGTGCATGCCAAGGAGTTCCTTCCGTAGGGAAAAAGCTGGCGTGCTGATTGGAAACATACATGGTTGCTGGTTTAGATTTGGCTTGTTTGCAACTGACAGAGGTTGGGAGGGACAGGAGAGGGGGCTTCTCCTGGTTCTGAGGTGGTTCTCACATCTGCTTTGTATTAGGTGCACTGTGGAGTAAAGACTTTAAAATTAACTTAGTTGTGGAATAATAAGCAGGCTTCTAAATATGGGGGATTTAGACGATTACCCTCAAAAATGAAAGGACAGCTTTTCATCTTCTAAGTACCTTATTTTTTCCAAGACAGTTGAGCACTGACTAGAAACTGGGGATGCACCCTGTCCTCTTTTCTCCAGGGGACAAATGTGCTATTTTACTCCATCTTCCATGGGGGCTGCACGGATGCTTTTAGGCCACACGAAACCACCTAGAGTTCATTCTCACTCACCGCTCTGCTCCTCTGTGTCTGAAGACAACCACATGATCCTTGTTCACTGGTGCAAAGCAGGATTTCTGGTCTTACTTGTCCTGGATTTGTCAGCTTTCACTCCAGACATAGACACTGTGACCTAGAAGTACAAAAAGTTAAAAAAAAATGCGTATGTATATAGTCACATAAAAGCTCACAGTTACCCTACACAGGTGATTATGCTCATTCCAGAAGCCATAGGTTGCCAAATAAAAGTCCAATGTCAGGAAACTGTTCCTCAAGTTGTTGTTGGTAAAGGGTTTCCTAGAGACCTCCAAAACAATATGGGAAATTGCTACTGCACTTGATGGTCACTGTATGTAAGACCCCATTGCTGAAGACACCATATGCATTGATCACAGAACACAGTGAAATCAAGTTGACACTCACCAGTTGGTACTGACTTAATGGCTCTCTTGGCAATCTCACATAACACTGGAAGATGCTATGTAGGCTGCTGAGGGAAAGAAGCCATCAACCTTTACCCAGACATGAACTCTGCGAACTGAAATAATGGCTAGTGTGGCAAGATATACCCAGGGGTGCAATAGTGGCATGTATGCTATGGGAGCAACCACCAGCTTTTAATTAGATTTAAGATCTACATCGTGGGGGGAAACATGTGCTGGATACTGCAAATTTGGCTAACAACCCATACTTAGAGATTTTACAGGGCTGAAGGGTGAGTCTACTAGTTCTATTTTGCTAAATGTATGCAGTATCAAACCACCCTCTATATTCTTAGACATCATTAGAGAAGACTCTTTGTGTGATAGATGGTGGTTAATGCAGAAACTCCCAAATGATCAAAAGGCAGAGAATAAGTGACTAAGGATTGCTCAAACCCATGTGGGACATCCATATCACATACTATCCAGAAGACCTGGGGACTGCTGTGGAAGAAGGGTCAGAAAGATTGCAAGAGCCCAAGGTCAGGGAGGCCTAGAACAAAACTGTGTCTTCTGGACACAGCAGGACTGCTGTTGCACATGAATAAATAGTCAAAGTTGCCCATATAAGATCAAGCTAGTCAACAATCTAGCAGGAAGTGGGGAGGACTTTATGAGTTTCTAGCCGTGTTACCTTGTCAGCTAGCTTCTTTGGAGCTGTGGATTGTAGTCTGGTTATTTTTTACTTTACATCTAATATCCACACACAGTTAGTCTGTGCACACAGTTAATGGCCTCTCGGGGAGAGTCAGGTCTTTCTTTCTTCCTTCCTTCCTTCCTTCCTTCCTTCCTTCCTTCCTTCCTTCCTTCCTTTTTTTGCCTGAAAAGCATCTATTATTTATTTATTTGATTTATTTTACATTCCAACCAGAGTTCTCCCTCCCATCCCTGCTCCCCTCCATTCCATTCCCCATATTCTTCTTCCAATGGGTAAGGGCTCCCATGGGGAGTCAACAAAGTCTGTCACATTAAGTTGGGGTAAGACCAAGCCCCTTTCCCCTGCACTAAGGCTGAGTATGGCATCTCACTGTAAGGAATGGGCTCCAACAAGCTAGCTCATGCACCAGGGCATCCTGGCCCTACTATCAGGGGTCCGTCAAATTGTCCAAGCTTCACCATTGTCTCCCACATATGGAGAGCCTAGTTTGATCCCATGGAAGCTCACAGCTGTTGGTCTAGAGTTCATGGGTTTCCACGAGTTTAGTTCAGCTGTCTCTGTAGATTTCTTGACCATGACCTTGACCTCCCTTGCTCATATATTCTCTCCTCCCTCTCTTTGATTGGATTCCTGGAGCTCAGCTTGATGCTTGGCTGTGGATCTTGCATCTGGTTCCATCAGTTACTAGATGAAGGCTCTATGATGATAGTTGGGGTATTCACTAATCTGATTACCTGGAAATAACCTGGATGTCCCTCAACTGAAGAACACGTAAAGAAAATGTGGCAATTTACACAATGGAATATTACTCAGCTGTAAAAAGGAGCAATGACATCATGAAATTTTCAGGCAAAGGAATGAAACTTGAAAAATACATCCCAAGTGAGGTAATCCAGTCTCAGAAAGACAAACCCAGTAATACTCATTCCTAAGTGGATTATTAGATATAAAGCAAAGGATAACCAGACTACAATCCACAACTCCAGAGAAGCTAGATAACAAGGAAGACCCTAAGAGGAGCACATGAATCACCCTGAGAAGGGGAATTAGATGAGATCTTCTGAGTAAACTGGGGGTGAGGGAGGCGGTAAAGGGGAAGGGAAAGGGCATGAGAAGATGAGAGAAGGATGGAGTGGGAGAGCAATGAAAGAGAAATCTTGATAGAGAGAGCCACTATGGGGTTAGGGAGAAACCTGGTGCTAAGGAAATTCCCAAGAATCCACAGGATGATCCCGGCTAAGACTCTGAGTCAGTTTTCTTTAAAGGTGTGGTCCTTGCTAGGTAGACCATGCTCTAGTGCATGGTCTCATATGCAGAAGTGTATTGATAGAAAAAAATTGAAGTTTATGGTTTTTTAAACAAATAAACCAAAATGCAGGACATGAAGTTGAGGCAGATCTGGGAGGATTGGGATAAATATGATCAGAACATGTATGAAATCCTCAAAGAACTAATAAATACATTTTAAAACTTCCTTTATTGCTTTTTCTATCCTTTCTACTTTTGACCTCTTTCAAAGTCATATAATATGAAGATACTTAGTCCTTCTAAGTAGTGCTTTCTATACTATATCATTTTTTGATTTTTTTCTCTCTCCATATTGAATGTTGAACAGATTATTTTTTTTGGCCCAAAATGATGTTTGGAATATTGTTAAGTGTGCCCCAACATAATGTTGACTGAGTAAGCCAAGACAGCAATGGTGAACACTAATTATACATGAAGCTATGTCTAGAAACTTCTTTAGACTCTTAGATGTGTAACTCTGGCAAAAGGATTGGAGTCCCAGAGTTGTTATAGGTCTATTTTAGATCAACATGACCTGCATTTTGGGACTGGAAAGAGGGTAGCCTTTCCTGGACTGTCGAAAGAAATAGGCTGACAAGCTCACAGAATACTCTCCAGACAACTTTCAGTAGCCCTGATTTGGATGCTTTTGTATTCTGAAATCATCTCTTATATTCAGCACAAATTCACAGACAAAGGGAAAATTAGTTCACTTCTTCAATGACCATCTAATTCTACAACTCTATAATTTCCCTTCATCAAACAGCTCCTAGATCATTGCTTTTACAGTCGATTAAGTCTCTTTTAATTTTAAAAGTCAGGTCATAAAGTCATAGAGATCACATTAGGAAATGAGAGCTTATGTCAAAGAGCAATTTTACATATTGTCATGAGAATATGTGCAATGTTTACCTTGCACTTTCACTGCTACAAAGCAAGGAAGGTCACCTAATTATACCTTAATTGGGGTTAAAATGTTGTAATTAAAATCACTGCTATCGTATCTCTCACATGTAGGGGAGAGAGTCAGGACACTCCTCTATTGCTGGTGGGAGTGCAAACTTGTACAGCCACTTTGGAAATTAGTATGGCAGTTTCTCAGAAAATTGGAAATCAACCTACCTCAAGACCCAGCAATACCACTCTTGGGCATATACCCAAAGGATGTTCAATTATAATATAAGGATATTTGCTCAGCTATGTTCATAGCCGCATTATTTGTAATAGACAGAACCTAGAAACAACGTAGAGGCCCCTCAGTCAAAGAATGGATGAAGAAAATATGGTCATTTATACAATGGAATATTACTAAGCAGTGGAAAACAATGAGATCTTGAAATTTGCATGCAAATGCATGGAACTAGATAGAACCATCCTGAATGAGGTAACCCAGGCCCAGAAAGACAAACATGGTATGTACTCACTTATAAGTGGATATTAGACTTAAAGGATAAAGAGCCTATAATCCATGACCTCAGAGAAGCTAGGTAACAAGGAGAACCTTAAGAGAAACATACATGAATCTCCCTGGAAAAGGGAAATAGACAAGATCTCCTGAGAAAGTTGGGAGAGAGAAAATTAGGAGCATTGGGGTGGGGAGAGAAGGGAGGGAGGAGGTGGAGAAGGAGGTGAGAAGGGCATGGGGGAGGAGAACATGAGGGAACAAGATGGTAAAGAAGTGGAAAGCACAGAGAGGGAGAGCAAGGAAAGAGATGTCTTGATTGAGGGAGCCATTATGGAGCTAGCAAGAAACCTGGCCCTAGGGAAATTCCCAGGAATCCACAAGGATGACCCCAGCTAAGATCCTAAGCAACAGTGGAGAGGGGGCCTGAACTGGCCTTCCCGTGTAATCAGCCTGATGACTGCCTTAATGTCACCATAGAACCTTCATCCAGCCACTGATAGACGCAGATGCAGATCCACAGCCAAGCATTGGGATGAGCTCCCAAAGTCCAGTCCAAGAGAGGGAGGGGTAATATTATGAGCAAAGGGGTCAAGACCATGATGGGAATACCCACAGAAACAGTTGACTTGAGCTAATGGGAGCTCAGTGACTCTGGACTGATGGTGGGGGAACCAGCATAGGCTCAAACTAGGCCTTCTGAATATGGGTGACAGTTGTATGGCTGGGGCAGTCTGTGGGGCCACTGGCACTGGGGCCAGGACTAATCCCTAGTGCTTGAACTGGTTTTTTGGAGCCCATTCTCTTTGGAGGGATATTTTGCCCAACCTAGATATAGTGGGGAGGGCCTTGATCCTACCTCAAAACAATGTGCCGGACTTTGTTTACTCCCCATGGGAGGCCTTACCTTCTCTGAGGAGTGGATAGGGGATGGGGTAGGGAGAAGGTGGTGGGAGTGGGAGTGGGAGGAGGGGAGAAAGTGGGAACTGGGATTGGTATGCAAAATTTCAATTAAATAATAATTTTAAAAAAGGAGGACTTTCTATAAGCACATGGAGCTTAAGTCAGTTCTTAAGTCTCTGAAATGACTGTGGAGGAAAATCGTATTCTTGGTGAAAAACAGTTCATTACTGTTAAATAGTATCCTGAGTAGGAAACAAAAGGCCTTTGGAAGCCATCTAAATGTTGTCTATTTCTAAGAATTCCAAATGTTTTATTTTTTAACTTACGTGAAAAAGGCTTCATTAATGTGTTAGTGGGAATGAGAAACAGATTTCCTTCATCTTTGATAAAATTGTCCTGAATTTTTCAAGTTTACATGAAAACTCACCATGGCATCTCTAACTGCTCTGTTGGTAAAAACTGGGTACTTCCAAGTTGGATGAGTAATTGGCTTACTTTTTCTTCTAATTCAGTATTTCCTGGAATTGAGAGAATTAGTTGCAATGGGACATGGCCTAAGTCTTGGCTCCTACCTGTGGGCCAAATGACCATTCCAGGTTCTTCTTCTTTTTTTTTTTTTTTTTGGCTTCTATGTGTCTGCCCCTAGGGATGTCTACAGAGAAACCTTCCTTCTTTAAGGAACTATGTATTTATATTCATGAACCTTCAAGGAGTCAAAATGAGGTAGACATAGAAACCTGGCTACTGCAGTTTTGTTAATTTTTCCAAAGCCAACTTTACAGAATAATGTAGAAGAATTTAACTTTCACTGAAGCTGAAAGCAACACTCCATATAATTTAAATGGATCTCTAAATTTTAAAAGTCAGCAAATGAACAAGAGTCTTAGCCAGGATCACAAAAGTAGTTAAAGACCAATTGGAGAAAAATCAGGTAGACTCATGAGAGGAGATCTGACATAAATTTGGCAAATTATCTGAAAAACCTTGGATGTTCACACAAAATTCTCCATGTCCACCATGCTCTTGGTAAATAAGAGATTATTGCAAACAAATTGCTTAAAATCACAGTTAGAAAATCAAGCAGAGCACAATAATGAGTTCAATGTCCAGGCTGCATAAAGATGGTTATTCTATCTCATCAAGTTTGTGGAATAAAAATAAATTTATCCAAGGATTGGCAATATTGTTTAGGTTCTTTAACTTCTTCCCATTAAAGTAGCTTCACATCTCTGACTAATTCTGTGTAAGAAAAATAATGGTATTAGCATGAAGTCTACAACTCCAGTTTCTTTGAGAGGAGTCCTAGCACTGGTGAAAGAGTCAATATGGAGCATGAAGATGCACAGCTGCTCTACAGGTACAAAAAGCAATGCAACCAGAAGTCTACTGATTCTTGAAGCTCCCAACGGGAGGTTTTCTGAGATACTGAGGCCCTGCTTAGTATCTTAATTGTTTATGTTAAAATTGTGCTTCTAATGTAGGTAGATACAAACTGTCCAGAAGGGCAGATTTATAAAGCTAATTTTTATCCCAGATCTTATACTAATAAATAATAATCCTTACTTAATAGAACCCATTTTTAGTGTGATTATTTTGGCTTTAAAATCATATAAAGTTTTCCTCAATTTTTATGGTGAGTTGATTCCAGAATTGTAGAAGCGAAAATCCGAAGATGCTCAAGTGTCTTATAAAATGACACAGCATTTCAGTATACTCTATATGCATCCTTTCCTATGCTTACATTATCTTCAGAATGGCGATGGTATCTAAAAATGAAAATGACAAATCAATGTGTATTTTCCACTGTCTATACAAAGAAAATATGTGTAAAGGTTCAGTACAAGCACAGCTTTATTTTTCTTAGTTTTGATCTATGTTTCATTGAATTTACAGATAGAATCATCTATTACAGAGAGTCTTACACATTTCTCGGAAAGATTTCAATGGGCTTTTACTACGGTTAGGGGAATATAAGTGTTACCTATGGCCTATCTCTCACTGATAGGACTCTGAGTCTAAGCACTAAGGGTCTGGAAGATGCTGATGTTTACAACTAACTAATTCTTGTGTTAATGATTGCCTTCACCAGTCCCTGATGCTCCCTTTTATTTCATTCAAGTTTTGAGAGCTTAGAAACATGAAAGTAGAGATAACAATGGCGAGAGATATTTATTATGAAGGTATTTTTAAAGGAAAAGCAGCAGCACTTTGTTTCTTTGACCTACGATAATTTCAAGGAAGATGCCCTGCGAGCTGGTATTCAGAACATAGGTGATCTGTCCCCTCTTTAGTTCAAGAATAGTTTAATCACCATTGGTCAGGGAAAAACTTTGGTAAACAGAGAAGTCAAACTAGTCCCTGCTGTCATGTTTGGGGATTTCTGACTTTTCCTCTTGGGTCAGTCATACTGGAACAGTTAACCTTGCTGTATTTGTTTTGGTGTGTTTTCTTTAAGCAAGTGCATTTAAAAGTCAGAAACATTTACATTGCAAGAAATGAAAGACTGTTCATTAATGGCTATTGTCATAGAGCTAGTCATATAAGTTTTCATACGTTTTCATGTTCTCACCATTTTAAATAGTTCACAGAAGGAAGAGGGCTTTTTGGGTGCTTTGCCAGCAAGCTAGAGACTGGGATAAAGGACCCCAGAGATGCATTATAATTTCTCTTGGGAACTCAGGTTGTTTTACCAATCTATAGCTAGAAACTTGGAAGAAATTATTGACAAAATCTTTAAACATGTTAACAGACATTCTACAACTTGGTGTGGATATTTATTTGAATTTCTCTTAGTAGCCTTTGTGAGCTTGGGTCTCCTTTGTATGTCGTATCCAAAGAACCTCTCTGCTGTTCATTTCTATGTTGCTAACTTCTCAGAACTCCATCAAACCCACATTGCCACAGAATTTAGAGGCAAGAAACTTAATAGGAATTAAAAGGATAACATGGAATCCCATTCCCTGTATGTCACACCCTTTACAGCCACCTGATGTGCGCTCTTAGAACATATCGAGTCCCTTTTCATGCTACAGAGGCAGAAGAAATCATAACAGGTGATATTTCAACAGCAACTGTGTGGGAAAACTTATTGCTTCCTCCACTTTGTGGCTCTGCTAAATTATCAAAAAGTACAAGTGAAAAATCAAAGCCAGATGACTGTGTTCTGTAGAAAGAGCTAATGATTCTTTATGATTAATATGATGAAGGGATTTTCTGATATTCAAACTTCACCCAATGATTTACTTGTCCATTTATTTAAGATTACAATGGAATACCGGCTTAGCCAGCCACTGTGTTAAGGGGCATACTGCAACAGCGAGTAAAGCAATTCTTTCCCTTCGATGCTTTGCTTCCATGTATTACAGCATGAAGTCCTGCCATTGTGACCCTATTCATAATTCCTTTCTTTTTCCCCAGCACACTATTACCATCCTCCTTGCTTTTATTCTTCTTAGTTTGTATTAATATCTAAAATATGGTACATTACTTATTTACTGTTTTCCTTCCTCATCACAATGTAAACTTTATGATGCCATGGATTTCTGTGTGTCTGCCTGTGCATATGTGTGAATCCAAAACCTGCAAGACTCTTATCAAATACTTATTTAGCCAGTGAATTAATAATATAACAATTAAAGGCAAAACACAATTATAGAATAATACTGAAGATCTTTGTTTTTTAAAGTTTGATTCATTCATTAATATCTATTCTATTTAGTTTTTCAACTTCCTCCACATCTTATTATCTCTTCTCCAAATCTAGCAGGAATCACAACATCTGAAGACTTGTTGAAAGAATAATTAACTAAGTCTGTGGATTTCTCTGATGTAAACATCAAACATCCCTAGCAGTGAAGCAAATCAAATTTTCCTGGAAAAACTTCTTCTTCATAAATTGCTGAACATATACTTCCAAAAGAATTTCAAAACCATGTGCTCAAAATTATTACTTGGGTTAGTAATACCTAATATATGGGTCTTAGGAAAAGCATGTGAGGTCAAGTCTATGAGAAATGTTTAAATCCCCATTGGTAGTTGGGTGGGGACAGAATAAGCAGGGAAAATAATTGAAAAGTAACAGCCAGAGAGGTAGGGACAAGCAGGGTTTAGACTATCAAGCAAGAGACGTGATAAAGTTCGTCACTGTGGCTGATGGCTCCGTTAAACTAAGCACTAGCAGTGGAGGTTACTGGTGCCAGTGAGGTGCTAAGGGGAAAAGCATATTTGGGAAGGAACGGAAGTAAGTAAGTTAATCTATGGAAACCATAGGCATCTGTGGTGGTTTGAAAGCAAATGCCCCCCAAAGGGAGTGGCTCTGTTAGGATGTGTGACTTTTTTGGAGTGGGTGTGACCTTGTTGGAGGAAATGTGTCACTGTGGAGGCAGGCTTTGAGGTCTTGCATGTGCTCAAGCCACACCCAGTGTTTCAGTTCACTTCAGGTTGTCTGCAAGTCAAGATGTAGGATACTCACTATTTTTCCAGCACCACGTCTGCCTGCCTGCTACCATGTCTCACCATGATGACAATGGACTAAACCTCTGAAAATGGAAGCCACCCCCAACTAAATGTTTTTCCTTTGTAAGAGCTGCTGTGGTCATGTTGTTTCTTCACAGCAACAGAAACCTGCACTAAGCATCATTCACTCTTCATGCACTTTTGCAGTAAAATAGAAATCAAGTGTCTTCATAATATTTTTAGGTTTCAAAACTAGCAGCAGGCTGATATATTATAAAAATTTTCAACAAGAAAGAATAAACTCAATGATTTGGCTTAAAGAATGATGCTTGGGGATTAGGCTCATAGATACGCACATGGAAGTTCACTGGCCAGCTAGCAACGTTGGGCTAGAGCAGAAGAGAAGCCCTGGAAGGCAACTTTGATAGTATTGCAAAGTTGACAAAGATGGTTGAGACACTGAGCAAAGTTGAATTTAAAACATCTTTCTTTTTGCAAAATAGGTAATCTGAAGTATGTGGACCTAAAGAAAGATAAACTAAAAAATAATGTAGCTTGGAAAGGAGATAATTAGTGTTACAGTGCTTTAAGATGGGTCCAGAGATGGCTCAGTAGTTAAGAACACTGATTGCTCATGAACACAGGATCCATGTTCAGTTTACAACACCAATGTTAGGTAGCTCATAACCTCCTGTAACTCCAGCTCCAGCAGATCGAACCATGATCACCCACATACATATGCAAGCACACATGTTTACATAATTAAAAATAAAATAAATCTTTTAAAATATTGCATGATTTATATGTAATTATTCAAGAGCAATACTCAGTAAGACCGTGTTATATTTATTATAAAGGTTAAACTATCCATATGTCACTGAGGAAGTAAAATGTTTTAATAGTTTTTTTTCAATTGAAGAAATATGGAATTGCAAACAGAATGTATCTTTGTCATGTAAGCTATCTCTAAGAAAGTATGGCTAGAACATACTGTGTTCTATAACCAATGATAAAAGGCATACAAGTAGATAATTTTAGTAAGAAAAGATTTCATTTTTAAGGACTTGATGCCTGAATAGATTCTTCTTCAATTTCATAGTCATCAAATATTTTAAGATCTATAATAAAAGAATAAACTTTCCTATTTATTCAATTCCAGGGAATTAAACTAGGGCTATGAATACAGACTATGGAGTTTGAGGTTGTTTAGGAGTTTATAATAAGGGAGTACTTATTGCAAAGTGGGAATACTACAGGAGAGAGATGAAACTGGCCTTCACTGTGACTGTAGAGTCATTCGTCAAACAAAGTCATCAGATTAAAACTTGTACTGACTGGGGCTGGTGCTATGGCTCAGTGGGTAAAGTAACCGGCACACAAGCATGAGGACCCAAGTTCTGACGACGGGACCCACATAAAGCTGGACATGGGGCCTGAGTTTGTAATCCTTCCACTCCTACTGTGAGATGGAGGTGCCGATAGAATCCTAGAGACTCACAGACATGCTCACTTGGCTTATGCAGCAAGCCACAAGAGGCTTTGTCGCCAATGAGGTGGACAGTAAGGACCAGTTCCTGAGGATGTCTGATCTCCACATGCTTGCTGTGGCATATTCACCCCCCACACCCCATTTTCACATACTGCTCACAAACAATAACAATAAAATGAGTACAAATTAACTAGAACTCTCTTTCAACATCCATATAAAAAATAATAAGATTAACATTTTGAAACTTCCGTTGCCAATCAACAAAAAGTCATTTTGTTCAGCGATTGAACATTACTACCACATAAGTACTATATTCTTTTTTTTTTTGTTTGCTTGTTTGCACTGAAATCTTAACAAGGTCTGGTAATATCCTTGTGCACAGTTCAGTAAAATCTTCAGTACTGCTTCCTGTCAATGGGAAGCTGTATGTTGACATATTACTAATAGGTCAAAGGAACTCTGACTTGAAAGGTTCTTCCTGCGTATCAGTTGGTGTGATGACTATTTTTGGTTGTCCATCTGACTGCATCTACAATTTAACTAAAACCCAAGTGGTTAAGCATAACTGTGAGGGAGGTTTTTCTTATTAAATCCTTTTGAAGTTGGAAGACCCATTTTTAATCCAGCTTTTATGAGGAGAGTGGATATACCTTTAGTCCAGATCTTTTGTTGTGGGAAGTTCCACCTTTAATCTGAGCCACACCTTCTGCTGGCATCCTACGTAAAGGACATGAAAAAAGGAAGCAATCTACCTGCTTGCTCTCTCTGTCACTGGCAAGTTCATTCTTTCACTGGCATTAGAGCCTACGACTTCAGGATTCTGGCATACATTGAAGACCAGCGGAGACATCCAGCCTCGTGAACTGAACAACTACTAGATTCTTGGATCTTCCATTGCTAGACAGTTATTACTGGACTGGCTAGCTGAACCTCAGCCTGTAAATCATTCCAAGAAACCACCTTTATTGACATAGACACATCCTGTACATTCTATTCCTCTGGAGAACCCTGACTAATGCAATTGGTGTAGGAGACATTTCACAGCTCAGAAAGGCAGGGAATACAAGGGTAGAAGCTCTCTTAGACAAAGTAAAGTGAAAGTTGAGCACCTCATCTCCTGAGCTGTCATGTGCAGAAAGAACAGGTTTCAGTAAGTTGGTTTGAGGTACAGAATCTGCAGACTGTTTCTCACATAGTGGAGGTAGATGGAACTTTCCCAAGAGAAAACCTAGAGAGATGAAACCCAACATGATGCCATTTGCCTTTATTGTAAGATCAATATAGCACACAGTCAGTACATACTGGAGCCCCTTTTTTCAATGACAGTGTAAATCTATTAGGTTTGTGTCACTGGGGAAAGATGACTTTGTTTGGATAAACATGCTTGTTTACAGCTTCTATTAGTTATCTCTCAGTTTTGAAAAGACTTAGAAAAATTTATCTTTGACGAGAATTATGCAAGTGTGGAAAATTGAAGCAGGGACTGTATAGTCTCTAAAGTTCTTATTCATATTTATAATAAGTAGCTAATCCTGTTCTCTGTGGGGCTGAATTCTAATGTCAGCAATTGACTATCATATTCTCTTCCCCGTGTGCATGTGTGTGTGTATGTGTGTGTGTGTGTGTGTGTGTGTGTGTGTGTATGTGTGTGTGTAAGCCAAATGACAACTTCAGGAATCATTACTCAGATATCATCCACCTTGACTGTATGTGTGTGACAGATTTTCCTGCGGCACTGAGGATAGGCTGTATTAGGTGGCCAGCAAATACCAAGGATCTCTCTGTCGCCTTCTCCCCAGTGCTGTGACTATGGGCATGGCCACTGTGCCTGGCTCTTAAAATATGGATTCCAGGGAGCAAGCACAGATCCTGGTGTTTGCAAAGCCAGCATCTCATTGACTAAGTTGTCCTTGCAGCCTTTACTCTTTTCTTCAAACAAACAACTCACAGGCATTTATTTTATTATAATTAAATTTTAGGACTGTATTTTACTTGGA
>PVIU01023930.1:0-26445 GCA_004026605.1 Ondatra zibethicus | reverse complement strand
TCTGCATGTATTAACTTTTTGAGAACCGAGTCTTTTTGAATGCACTCCTTCCTAGGCCAGGAGGGATGGGGGTGGGCCTTGGACTTCCAACAGGGCAGGGCACCATGCCCTCTTTCAAGGAAGAAGGGGGAGGGAGGAGGGGTGGGGGGTAGTGGGAGGGGACCGGGAGAAGGGGAAGAAAGGAAAAAATTTTTTTTTAGCTTTAATTATGTTCTTGAATGGAAAAAATAAAACAAAACAATGTATGGAAAAAAAAATCTCATATAATAGTACTTCAAATATAAATTACCTGCTTACTGAACACATAGCAATGAAGTCTTTCCAATCTAATTATTTAATATCTATATCCACAAACATTTCTTTGATTTAATTTTTTTATTTGATTTTGGATTTGCATTTATTGAGACAATAATTTGCTAAACATCTCAGGCTGACCATAAACTCTATATTTATTCTCAGATTGCCCCAAACTTTCACTGATACTCTGTGTCAGTATCCCATACTCTGATACCCAAAGCCTTCACCACAATATCCAACCTCTTCCTCTGATTTCTGTCTTTAATAATAATGAATATCATGGAAGTACAACACACTTCTTTTAGGGTAGGTGTATATACTTCACATCTATGACCTTTTAGGGATCTCTTCCTTGTCATGTGGGTAACACGGGGATGGGGGTTAAGGGGATTTATTTTGATTAAAATCACCTTTGTCTTGCATTTACTTTCTGTACATAATGCAGTATTAATTATCTTTGACTTGAGTTCCTGGAGAAAGAGAATGGCAATGCTGGATTTTCTAAACTCTTACTGAGATTCCTGGCCTTGGTTCTCCACATGTAGTAAAAGTGAAACAAAGAGAAGATGGAGGGATAGAGAGAGGAGATTGAAGAAAAAAACTGTATACCTTGGAATGTAGTATATAAATCCCATGCTGTGTTCTATAAGCTAAAAACACATGAAAGACATCGTGAAGCAATTGAGATCCAGCAAGAGAAGCAAGAACTATGGTAGAGTATGCTAAATATCTAAGTCCTCATCCATCACACTGTCAATGTTAAAGATTATGTGGTCAGAAAGAGAGGTAAAGTTTTCCTTTCTCTATCTTTTGTTTAATTCAGACTCTCAGTGGATGTGGTGCTCCAAAAAAGCTAAATATTAATCTCATTAAAAAACTTTCACCAAAACACCCAGAAATACACCTATACAAGCCAATGAAATCCAACCAGGTTAATAGGTTAACATATACAATCATCACTAGAGAATCTCACACTAGAATCAATGGAAAGTAAGAAGAGTCATGGTCTGAATACCTTCAGAATTAGCTTTTTCTGGCAGAAAATTCCTTCTATCCCATATCCCATTCTTTCTCCTCCCCTCTCACTTTCTTTCTATACAGTCTTGAAAATCATCCATAGCAGCATTATTTTTGTTTTGAATGAATTATCTTATTAACTATACATCAAACCAATGTAAGGAATAAACAACAGGAGATAGACAGCAAAAAAGGAAGAGGACGAGGAGGATGCTGAAAACAACTTCCGCAAATAGAGTGGGTAAAGTCCTTTAAGACACCCTGGCAGAACACTGTGTCCCCTCTCGGGAGTCTTTAAAGTAAAGGAATGAACAGCAACAGATAAAGATAATATCAAACCAAGTGCTACATCCTCCAGCAAATACTACCTGGGAAAGTTGAGCGAACCAGCTGGAGTTTCTGACTGAACTTTTTCTCCGTGGATAGCTTCCTGTAGTTGAATCTGTGACTACACTTTCCCATTGAATGAACTTTTTATATTATGGGATAAGCAATAGCAACATCTGTTGGGATATTATACTGTGCTATCAAAGGCACAGTACTTTTACTACTTGGTTGCTTGTGGCTTTCATCCATTTCTGTAACCGACAAAATGATAGCACATCTCCAGACAAAGGGTCAAGGAGGATACTTGACAGAACCACCCTTGAGTTTGAAGCAGTGATGGGGTGGGGTATTGTACTTCCAAAGCCAGTTTCTCAGTGAGCTTGGCAGTGCATGAAAATTTTCCAAATAGCTTCTCCTCCTGTCACCTTCCTTGCTGGTGCTAATGTTATTCTTGTTTAGAAACGAAACAACTGACAGAGTAATAGAAACTGCAGCAGTCAGTCAGCACATGTGAGTAAGACCATTATAAGGTCAAGGTATTTCCAGGAAGGATGGCTATGTCTTGGGAAATCTCTAAGTTACACAATTGACAAGTTAGTCCAGCAACTTCAGAAACTCAGTAAACAATGAATGTGCTTCTGATTTAACTCAGTTTTAATTATGTAGTCCCTTATGTATAGACAAATGTTCCACATAAAATGTGTAATAATGATGTTTGCATATTATTCAAAAATTAAAAGTTACTTTTGGTCCTTAAGAAAAATATCTTGAAAACAACCTGTCCAATATGCAGTAGAGTCAGGAACAGAATATAAAATTATTTAGAATGAATAATATGAAATATGTCTTGAGATAATTAAAATCATTGACAAACTACAAATTTCACAATAAATATTCATGAAGCATCTATTTTGAGCCAAGCTATGCTTTATTTACTGGACACAGAGTACCGAACAAGAAGAAACACAAAAGCCTCGTTAAATTATGTTACTGAACTGAGTGTGGTAGCGCATGCATTAATCCCAGCTACTGAGAGGCAGAGACAAGGATATAACTATAAATTTGAGGTCAGCTTGTTCTACAAACCGATTTTCAGGATAGCCAGGGACACAGTCTCAAAAAAATGGAATGAAAGCACATTACATATCAATTTCTTTCCCATGATTACACGGAGATGTATTGGAGTAAGATACATAATAATAGATTAAACAAATACAACCATGAAGGAGAAACAGGTTCACTTTAAAATGAAAGACAATATGATCATGCCCTAAGCTTCTAGGCGATTTATCTGATTTTCATAATCTAAATGGTATTACAGCTATTAATAAAATGTGTTTTATTTCATTATTAGTCTTGCATCTAAGTTTGATAGAGTGCTTTGCTATTGCAGATTGCGTGCTATTATGCAATTCAGTGTTTGAACACACAAAATGTCAACATGATACATATCTGTAAATATAAAAACAACCAAACCTTAATTCTATGAATAATGATGGGATTCAATTATATTATTCAAAATCATTTTTTTAAATCTTTACAAAATATATGCTATACAAAGGCTCAGAATCACACTGTTGATATAGTAAAAGCCCTGAGAATGATAAACATGGTAATAAAAAATGACATAAAACATTAAACTTAATAGCAAAGGAATGAATTATAGCATAATAATGAATCATTTATTGAATGTTAAATATGAGACTATTAGGTGATTATTAGTGGCATTTACTTTGGTTATTAATATCAATTTTCTAATACAATAATTATATTGCTGAAGTAAATAGAAGCTTTTACATTTCGGAAGTCATCCCATATAATAGATATAATGGTAAAGTATGAACAGCAAAAAGTGATAGAAAATAGCACACATGCCTTACTCTTTCTTGGGAAATACATTTTCTTGTTAACTGTATTATAAGAATAATTAATTTAATTTCTTTTGGACTGCCAATAAAAATAATTCCATAAGTTAGGAATATAATTCACTCAGCCAATTTTTAATCATTTGTTTGGAAACATAAAAAGTAGCTACTCTCAGGGTCTCTCATACAAAAACCACACAGTGAAGTTCCATGCCTTAGATAGGCTATCTGCAATAATACTCAAGGCATAGGGCTTCCCCCAACTGCTTTCCTCTTGAATGGAATTTTATTTCTTCTTTGGAGAATCTTGCTTAATGGTAATTTTCTATTTTTCTTCTCTATTTTAATAAACTTCCCTTTGTCTTTCCAACTCAACACATAATCCAGTTTATGCAACTTTCATTAATTTTAATCAAATTTCCTATCATTTTCATTTGGTTATACCACCTTTTTTTCATTTCATTTCTTTGTTCTTGTATAGACAGCACATGTCTCTGCTAGGCTTCCTCTATTTTGCTCTGTGATGTAATATATTTTTATCTATTTCTAATTTCTGTGCCCCAGCAAATGAATCTAGTGTTTTATAAGAGTATTATATTCTTCTTGATTCTGGCTAAAACACCTTGCATATGGTCACATCTATGTCATTTTTTTTTTCTGCCTTGGTAAAACCAACCACCTGCCCTTTTAACTTCACAAGGATGGTCTGTTTTGAATCCAATTATTCATCTTTCTAATGAAACCCATGCTGTTACTTAATTCTTTTTCC
Source organism: Ondatra zibethicus (assembly GCA_004026605.1). Classification (NCBI taxonomy): domain Eukaryota; kingdom Metazoa; phylum Chordata; class Mammalia; order Rodentia; family Cricetidae; genus Ondatra; species Ondatra zibethicus. Next base: position 22,170 of record PVIU01023930.1, on the reverse strand, counting down.
ATTTAGGGAATTTAAGTTTGTCCCTTACTTCACCAGTTTTATCATGATTTAAATATACTTATTCATTGACAAATCTATGCGAGTCACTATGACTCATTGAATGTGTTTTCTACTCACATTACTTGACCTCTGAGGAGTATTCAGCATTTTTTATGATTCTTCTATTATAAAATATCCTTTAAAAGAAAAATGATTTTGCAAGGAGTCTTAGTTTTCTGTTACTGTGATTCAACATTGTCTCTATATTATGATTATTCAGTATATTTTATTACATGTTAGGAAGGCAATTATAATGAAGTTAATTTAGATTTGATTTTGCTGACTAGTCACAAAACACTATTACATTGCTTAAAGAAATTGTTTGATATTTTGCAGAACTAGTAAGTATATTTTGACTTTTATGGAAGATTTATTTTTAACGTAGGGATGTCCTTTTCTACAAGGGTTTTGTATACAGCATGTATACAGAGTTCTCAGAGGGTAGAGCATGACTTCAAGGAATAATCTGGTATAAAAGTTATCGAGGGTTGTGAGAGCCACTATGTGGTGTGGGAGATAGAATACAGCTCCCCTGGATAAACAGCCAGTTCTCTTAACTGCTGAACCAACTCTTCAAGCTTATATTTTTACTTTTTAATTAAATTCATTTTAAATTAAAATAAAATCACCTCATTTTTTCCTATTGCTATTGTTTTCCCTTCCTCTAATTAATGAACATATTAAAAATCTGTATTTTAAGAGGTAGCAAATATAGTCTGGTACATTTACATATTGCATGTCTAAATCAGATTAAATGTATCCATCTCTTCCAATGTTTATTGCAGAAAAATTAAAAATCATTGTATCATCTATGTATGAAATACTAAGTGCATTTCTGTCTACAGACATCTGCCATACTGCTAGTAGCACATCAGGGCTTCCTGCTCCTCTCTGTCTATAATTGGGATACAATGATGAACCTTTATTGTATTAATTTTGTTTGAGTATATTTCTTCAATTTATAACTGGATTTTTGAGCTTTAAATTCTGTATGCAGTAATTAAATATTAGAAATATCAAAATTACTTCCTGAAGTCGGTCCTTCCTCAAGATTCTTTTTCTGTCAAATTCTATCAAGATTATTTTTAAATATTTGTAACATCACGTTAAGCCTTAGGTATGATATAACCCCCACCCTCTTAATATTCCTATTCTGACCATACTTATTGAAGAAAAGCCAAAGCTTAAAAAATAATTCTATTCTTCTATTTAAAGTATTTGTTTGCGTTAATTCCAACCTGTTTTTACTCCTTCCTAATCTATTCCCTCATCTCACCTCCCATTTGTCCCTCCCCCAAATCTACTCCTCTTCTGTTTCTGTTCAGAAACTGACAGGTCTCCCTCCATTGGGTAGCAACAAAGAATGGCATATCAAGTTGCCATAAAATAAGCACCTCCCCTTGTGTTTAGACTGAGCAAAGCAATCTCGAATGAGAAATAGGTTTCCAAGAGCCAATCAAACCATTAGGGACAGACCCTGCCGCCCGTTAGGAGTCCCACAAGTAGAACAAGCGACACAACTGTCACATATATGTAGAGTCCCATGTAGGCTCCCTAGTTGCTGTTTCAGACTCTCTGAGTTCCTATGAGCCAGGTTAATTGTTTCTGTGGGTTTTCTTGTGATGTCTTTGACACCCGCTGGCTCTTCCTCCCTCTCTTCTTCAGGATTTGCCAATCTCAGCATAATGTTTAGCTTTGAGTCTCTGTATCTGTTTCAATCAGTACTGGATAAAGGCTATCTGATGACAATTGGGGTAGTCACCAACATGATCATAGGTACATATCTACTATTGCTGGTAGTCTTAGCTGAGGTCATCCTTGGAGATCATGGGAGTTTCCCTTGCAACAGATTTCCTCATGACCCTGGCAAACACCCCTTTTAAGTCATCTCTTTTACTACTCTCCCCCTCTACCCACCACCCAAACAGGCCCATCAAGTTTCCATTCCCACCAGTCCCCAATCCATCTAGGAGTTCTCTTCTATTTCACCTTCTCAGAGAGATTCATGAATTCTCCCTTGGGTGGTCCTTGTCTTCTCAGCTCACTGAGTCTGCAGGTTGTAGCATTGTTATCCTTTACTTACCAGGTGGAAACCTATCATGTTCATCTTTCTGGGTCTGTCATAAAGAGAATAGGATGTTTTTTCTAGTTCCATCCACTTGTCTTCAAATTTCATGATGTCATTGTTTTTAAAATCTGAGTAATACTTCATTATGTAAATGTACCACATTTTCTTTATCCATTCTTTGGTTGAAGGGCATCAAGGTTGTTTCCAGTTTCTGGTCATTACAAATAAAGCTGGTATGAACATAGTTGAGTAATTATCTTTGTAATATGATTAAGCATTCTTTGGGTATAGGCAGCAGTAGGGGTAGCACTGAGTCTTGAGGTAGAGTGATTGCCAATTTTATGAGAAACCACCATATTGATTCCCAAAGTGCCTGTAGAAGTTTTCACACCCACCAGGATTCAGTGAGTGTTCCCCTTGCTCCACAGCCTTTCCAGCATTAGTTGCCAATTGTGTTTTGTTTTTAATTATTCTGACAGGCATAGGATATAATCCAAGTGTTGTTTTCATTTGCATTTTCTGATGGATAAGTACAATGTATATTCCTGTAAATATTTCCCTGTTATTTGAGATTCTTCTGTTGAGAATTCTCTGTTTAATTCTTCACCCAATTTTTAATTGGATTTAATTTTTCCTGGTCATTCCACAAACATAATAATTTCAGCTAATTATATATTATTGAGTAAACCACTATACATCTTATTTCACAAGCTAAAGAGGGAAGAATATGTGAGGATTTGTGGGAAGCAACATCATGATTAGAGAAGGATAAAGACATAAATTAAAAATAAAAAGAATAACTGGTATAAAAACAACATTCAATGAAAAGGAAAAACAAATTTAAGAGTCAGTTTTCATTTCTCCCTTTCTCAATGTCTGTTTATAACTACAACAAAATCCCCCAATTTTATGTAATAAATATAGTATTTATCATTAGATTTTGCGTATCTCTAGTTTCCACTCTTTCCCCTCGGCTGATGGACACTCTGTAACTAATTTTCCAAATATTCCCATCTGGAGCCTCTAAGCTGGTCTTTTCCATCCCTTCCTCAGTTCAGACACAATGGTCTGTTGTGAAAGCTAGTAATCAAACATGGTAGCTCCTGCTTAAAATTCTTCTGTTTCTTAAATCTGAGGAGTAATCCAATATTTCTGAGATGCTTTCTGGCTTTGGTTGGTCTTACATTGCATCTTGGTTTGATAGGCTCATGGAACTTTTCTTCTTCAGTTTCTTCGTTTGAGTAACAGTGGCCTTATTCTGGCAATACAGTATGCCACCTCCTTTGCTTCAGTTTTTTTTTAATTTTTTTATTTACCTTGGAACATGTTCTTTGTTTCTTCAGCCAGAAAATTGCCATTCATCTCACACATAACAGTTTGGTGGCCTTTCCTGAACCCATATTACTAAGCATACTTAGTCTTATTTTCTACATTGACATCTTAAATACTTTTATATGCTATTCAGTTTATGCTTGATCTCCACCAAAGTTCAAATTGCCTCTTCTTAATAACATGGATGATGTCTAAAAACAGAGCTTAAATGTGGCAGGTACACAAGAGCAATTGAAGAAATTTAAAATAAACAAATTATATTATTTTTATTTATATTTATTGTATAATTTTGTTCATTCTTAAGGACAGAGATAATTGGATAACTAATCTAAATTTTCAGTACTTTAACTAGCTTGTGTGAGAAATCCTTCTGTATATGTGTTGCTTTTATTGGATAATGAATAAAGAAGTTTCTTCTGTCTGATTATGTACACTACACACACACACGTCTGCTGAAGCCAGATCACTTTGAGCTGTTGTTATAGGCATTTGGAACTGCCTTCTGAGCATGTTATAAACTGAAACCTGGTCTTCAGCAAGTACAGTATACATATTCGATCATGAGTCATGAACAATTAATTAAAAAATTAAACATGAGCTTGAAAAAGAACAAGAAAATGTATGTGAGAGGGCTTGGAAGTGGTGAAGGGAAGGACGAAATACTGTAATAGTATTATAATCTCAAAAAATAAAATAATTCAGGCACCTCTTGAAGAGGGTGCCTGAATTAGCCTTGTCCCATAGTCACATTGATGAATATCTTGATCATCACCATAGAAATTTCGTCCTATGGATGGAGATAGAGACCAACATTCACATCAGAGCAATGGACTGAGCTCCCAAGGTCCATTGGAAGAGCAGAAGGTGGGAGAAGATGAGCAAGGAAGTCAGGACCGTGAGAGGCTGGTCCAACAACCGAGACAGTGTGCCTGATCTAATGGGAGCTCACCAAATCCAGCTGGACCAGGACTGAAAAATAAATAACTTTTTTAAGATTAATTAAGCAAATTGAGCACTGTTCTTGGCTTTCCCCACAGCAAAATTACAAAAAAAAAATTGATGCATAATAAAATTTCCATCAAGAGTTTTAGGAATCTACTTAACCAACAAATCTGAATTTGTTGATTTGAACTTCAAAAACAATGGTAATATTGCTGTTTAATAACATGAACCAGAAAATAATCATAATGGTGTATTATATTATTATATAACCTTTAATCTGTTGCAAAAGCTTACATTAAATTGCACCAATGGGAAATATTATACATTTAAGTACAAAAATTATGATATTTTGAGAACTGTCATTGTACTTATACAAAATCTCTTAATGTTTGTGTTAAGAAATTGGATGTCAAATTTTCTTATATATTTGTAAATATCTTTGAGAAAATATTTTGACAGTGTGGATTGAGATGTGCTAATTAAAACTAATGATGGTTCCATGATATAAATATTATGCTTATCCTTCTCTAGTTATTATATATCACCTCAAAAATTTCCCTTATTATAATTACAAAATGAATCAACAGTGTTTCAGCATTTTATCTCAGAGATTTTTTTTTTTTTACTTTCCAAATTTTTATTCCCCAAGTGAAGAGCAGTCAGTCAAAGTTAATGCGTATATCTATAAAGTCTAGGTCTTTGCTGTGAGCAGAGAGCAGGAAATGATACAGCTAACTAAGCTCAGCTAGTTTCTTATCAAAGGCGATCTCTGTGGAGTGCTGCTATTGTGCACTATCCACGGACTTCTTAGGTACTACGGGGCAAAGATATCTGAGCTACCATGAAAGTCTGGAAGTAATCCTTGCCCACTGAGTTTGTTATGAATGATATCAGGTGAAAAAAATATTAATCCCTTTTTTGGGTGAAATGGAAATATTTGAGCTGACATTTATTTAAAGTATTAAGTCAGATTTAACTATCACTGTATTGTTGAAAAAGTGTAAAATGGGGGAAATATTCAATGTTAACAGTTAATCTTGTGTCTAAGTAAGCAATAAAATAGTACTTGCATTTAATGTAAAACTCTTGCCTTACTTTAGAAAGATATTATTACAGAATGGAGCCCATTAATTTAAAACTTCAGGTGAAGGTGACTACTGTTTCCTGGTGTGTTTTTACATTTGCCTACATATTAAACACTGAAATTAAATTTTAAAATGTATCTCTGGCTATGAAAGTCAAACTAAAAAGTTTGGCTTATATTGGCTTAGACATATTTTTTTTAATTCTTTGTCATGCTTGAGGACAATGGAAGAAAGTAGGAAACAAGGTGAAGGAGATGCAATGATATACACTCTTGTATTCTTACCCAACATTGACCCAATGAATTATACCATTTTCTAGTCTTCAGGTGTTTAATTCATGTGCGTAGAAGTCTGTCACTTCTTTTCCTTTCCATAGATGTCATCATTTTTGAATAATGTAGAGATCTAGTCATGTCCCATCTTTGACATGTCAGAATGATTATTTCTAGGGAACTGACAAGTTAGATCAACTTTCATTTCTATGTTAAAACTTGAACAAGAGCATTTAATTCAGGCACTGCCTTTCTGAATTTGACAGTATGACACTAAGAATCTAGTGATAGATATTACATGTATACACTTGGAATAGAAATGACTTACAGGATGTTTGGAATCATAATGCAAATGCTACAAGATGTATTAGGTATTACATTAAAGTAATAAATTGACTATTTTGTACCTAGGGATATTAGATAGCTTTAAATTGTTACTCAAAGTATTTTAAATATTTGTGAAATTATTCCTTTTATATATATTTAAAATGACCTATAAGTATTTATGTATTTATAGTATTTAAAATACCTATAAGTATTTATAAGTATTTATGTATTTGATATTTTTATTGTACATAATTCTGAAATACAATTTTCAAAAATAGGGTGACTTGGAAATTAAAAAACAAGTTGTTATATACCTTATGTTATTTTATAAACAAAACTCTGTGCTACTTTAAGTATTTCATCCACACTCAGAATATAATGTAAGAAAAAATAAACACTAACTCTAAAGAACAAAGATCCCTCAGCTTTGGAAGAATTGGAACAGTAAGAAAAAAATACTAATAAAATTTAGTTCATTCAGACCTCAATTAGGAAAAGGGAGACAGATAAATTTGAGAGGCAGATGAAAATTATCTGAGATGTGCAAAATTGTTGGAAGAAACCAGAGTTCTAGGAAGAAGGTAGATCCTAGCACTGAGTGTGATATTTCCTGACAAAGAAGTATTGGAATAAGAAAGAAAAGAAAACAAAGCATAAGCAGTTTGTATTCAGGTAATATTGATGGATTACTTGTAGTTTGCTATGGATATGCACTATAGCCAAAGTGTGTAGAATAGATTGTCTGGTGGAGGAAAAATAATCAAATTATTGGCCATGTCTATTGTAGTTGTTTTACTCTTTTTATTCTTTGCCTGTTTGGGGGGCCTGCCAGCCAACTCCTAAACAAATTACTCATGGGGGTTCATTCTTAAATATAAAGGCCCAGCTTAGTTTGGCATTTTTCTAACTAGCTTTTCTTAACCCATCTACCTTTAACCTCTGGGCTTTTACCTTCTCTTACTTTTGCAAATCTTACTTTTACTCTTACTCTGTTCATGGTTGGGTGGCTGGATGGCTGGATAGCGGCTGGATGGCTGAATGGCTGGGTGACTCCGTGACTGGGTGCCTAAATGGCTGTGGTGGCCCCTAATGCCGTGCTTTACTTGTTCTTTTTCTCCTTTTCCTTTCTTCCAGATTTCTCCTTCCATTTATAATCTTTGCCTGTTAGCCCTGCCTATCTTTTCTCATGCCTCGCTATTGGCCATCTCATGCCTCTTTAGTAGACAATCAAGTGTTTTAGACAGAAAAAAATCACAGGTTCACAGAGTTAAACACATGCAGTATAAACAAAAGCAACACTCCTTTACATCATTAAGCAAGTGTTTCACAGCATATATAAAAGCAACACACCGTAAAATAATCTACTACATTCTTACTATAGCCACATTAAGCATTAATCTATGGATATAAGGACAAATATTTAGAATAGATTCCAATGCTATATAGATTTAGCAAAATAATAGTAATAGGTTCTAGTGTAGGGTCTATGACTTCCCAAACCATGGGTTCTTGGCTAGTTCTAGAGTATCAGGCATGAGTATCACCTGTGGAATGGAATTAATAAGTGGTAAGGTACACCAATGAAATTAATGTCACCACTACAACCTGCATCAGGTCAACCTTTTAAAAAAAAAAAAGCAAAAGGGGATCATTCATCTAAAGGCAACAGAATAATAGTGGATATTTCTCTAGGATAACTAGTCAACAAGTGAAAAGGTGACAGGAAATAAATCACGCTACTACAAAGAACAATCAAATCATAAACAAGGAGTTGGGGGAGAGATGAAGGATGCTCAAAATAGCTGCTATATAATGAAGGGAAAGTCTACAAACAATAATAATCTTTAATATAATTTCTCTAAATAAAGCATTTAGATTACCTACCCTGGTGGCAAAGAGAGGGGAACACTGGCAAGCTGACCAACTGTGTAACTACTGAGGCCCAGAACCAGGGTTATGTGTTGGCACTCTTCAACATCCATACCACCTGTGATCTGCCGGATCACAAGAGGTAGGGTATGAGTGGGGATGTAATGCAGTTGCAGGATCTCTAAAACACAGGGCAGCAGCGAGCTGTCCTGGAAGAGTCCCAGTGAGGCTCCAGCATTGAGGATGTAGCTGAGAGCGGGGTCCTCAAACCAGATCAATGGTTCTTTGCAATGTACTCCTGCATGTAAAAGTGTATGGATAAAGGGGTTTTCTTTGTGACTCATTGTGTCACATTATAGCTTCTGTGATGAAATTTTCCCCTTCTTTCTCTCTTTTTTTTGTCCTTTTTTCTCTTCAATTTTATTTTGTTGTATTTGGAGAATGGGGTAGGAGATGAGTGGGAATATGTGGGAGATGGGAGTCTAGATGTGAATTATATGAAGAAAAAAATGAAGTTTGAAAAAAGGAAATCAAAAGAGAATTGGATTACCTTGGTGGATATACCAAAATAATACCGAAGAATGGATAAGGAAAATGTGGTACATTTACGCAATGGAGTACTACACAGCAGAAAAAAAATAAAAAGATACCTTAAATTTTGCAGGCAAATGGATGGAACTAGAAAACATCATTTTGAGTGAGGTAACCAAGACTCAGAAACACAATTATCACATGTACTCACTCATAAGTGGTTTTTAAACATAAAACAAAGAAAACCAGCCCACAAATCACAATCCCAGAGAACCTAGACAACAATGAGGGCCCTAAGAGAGACATACATAGATCTAATCTACATGGGTAGTAAAAAAAAAAAAAAAAAAACAACAACAACAGAAAACCAAGATCTCCTGAGTAAATTGGGAGCATGGGAACCTTGGGAGAGGGTTGAAGGGGAGGTTAGAGGTAGGAGCAGAGAAAAATGTAGAGCTCAATAAAAATCAATAAAAAATAAAAAATGAAAACAATACACTATCAGGGATTTATCTTGAAAAGTCTCACTGTTTCTCAATAACCTTGGACTTCCTAGAGCTTCTTAACATGGGTGGTGTGTTGTGAGCCCCTCTGTCATGTGTGCTGACATACAAAGGTACGTTCTTTGCAGGTCTCCCACATGCAGCCTTTATTGTTGAGAGGCCTTTGTGTAAAACTACTGTCATGTCTAGAAGGCATCATTTCCTAGCAGTTATTCCAGTTTCTGGGCCTCATAATCATTCTGCTTCCCGACCATGGCTGAGTGTAAGTATTATGCAATAATTGTCCTTTTTAAGGATGGGTGCACAACAGTCAATTGTTCTTTGCCCTTTGGACAGGCATGATTCTCTTGTAATAGTCTACTTGCAAATAAAGCTGTTGTGATGAGATGTGAGAGCTTCATTAATCTGTAGGTAAAAGGTTAAGTATTTATAGGACAGTCCAATCCTATGTCCATATACGGAAATAGTGTTTGTAGGTTGTTTCCTAGCATTTAGGACATCTTCAGCTACAGGTTTACAAAAGTAAACCTTCTCCTAGAGAAGGCCTTAAGTCCAATCAGATATCTGATTGTTTTGCCCAGCATATTGGTGCCACTACTGCAATATTGACCCTATTTTCCCCTTACTTGCTTGAAAGACTTTTGATTAATTCACCCCAGCAACCTGCATGACCCCCTGTAATACAGAGAACTAAACATCAGGAAAAAAAAAAAAACTTGACAATCGCTGTGATAGACTCTTTTTACTCTTAAAAATACAGACCAAAAGAACAGTGATGAAGCCAAATGAGACGTTTAAATTTCATCATGTAGGCTTTAATTTAAAGAATACGGAAAGAAGCATAGGTCATTGTAGACAATAAATGATCAAATTAACAAGGAAGCCTAAGTACATTAGGAACCAATGTCACAACAATTAATTTTATGGAGCAAACATTATCAGATATAAAGGAAGAAATATTCCAATGTAATAACTATGGGAAAAGACTCAGCTAGTGCAATAGCTGTGTATCCAACACTTCTCTTCCACTAATTAGCTACTATTTCCTTTGGCTATTTCCATGCCTTCAGTTTTATCTGTAGTGTCCAAAATGTGTGGATATTTGAGGGATTTTGTTGCTTCATATAAATTTCACGGTTGTTATGCACTATTTGAAAAATTGTATTGGTATTTTGACAAGGATTCCATTGAATCGCTAATTAAATGGGAATAATGTACTAGTAATATTTTTCACTGCTGTGACAAGATACCAGACAAAGGCAACTGAATGAAATAAAGGTTTATTTGGATTCAGATACTGAAGAGGGGATACATACTATTATTACAACAGGAAGGATTGGTGTCTGCTGAGCATATGACAGTTGGTCACACCGCATTAGCAAATCTAATAACTTGAAATTAAGCATATTTTAATATATTTTATCATATAATAAAGCAATTTTCACCTTATTTTTCTGCAGTAAATTTTGACTTGAGAAACTTCAAAAATTCACATGAGTCTTACAAACTACATAAAATGATTAATATAAAATTATACATGGGGTAAATGTCATGTTTTATTTCATGCATATGTTGTATAATGATAAAATCAAGGCTATTAGCATATTTGTCATCTTAAACATATATCATTTCAATATGATGAGAACAAGCAAATCACTCTAGCTATTGTGCATAATTTCTGATATTCCCTGTCTAGTACAACAAAGTACTAAGTAAGACCACATGGTTTTTGTTCTTTTATATGAGCTTTATTTTACTTAGCATAATGATCTCTGGTTCTATCCATACTTTCACAAATGATAAGATTTTCTTCATTTTTTCTCCATATTCTTTATATTTTTCCATTCAAAATAAATTTCCACTTCCTCCCTCCTCCCATTCCCCTCCCGCTCCCCCACTCATCCTCCTCCCTTCCCCTCCAGCCTCAGGAGAAGGCATGGTACCCTGCCCTGTGGAAGTCCAAGGCCCTCCCCCCTCCATCCCGGCCTAGGAAGGTGTGCATCCAAATAGACTAGGTTCCCAAAAAGATAATACATGCAGAAGAGATAGGTCCTAGTGTCATTGTTGATGGCTTCTCAGTCTGTCCCCATTGACAGCCGTATTCAGAGAGTCTTATTTGATCATATGCTCATTCAGTCCCAGTCCAGCTGGATTCGGTGAGCTCCCATTAGTTCAGGTACACTGTCTCAGTGTTTGGACCAGCCCCTCACGGTCCTAACTTCCTTGCTCATCTTCTCCCACCTTCTGCTCTTCGACTGCACATTGGGAGCTCAGTCCATTGCTCTAATGTGAATGTGGGTCTCTGTCTCTATCTCCATCCATCAGAAGAAATTTTTATGGTGGTGATCAAGATATTCATCAATGTGACTATGGGACAAGGCTAGTTCTGGCACCCTTTCCTCTGCTGCCCAAGTACGCTAGCTGGGTCATCCCCGTAGACACCTGGAATCCCCTCTAGAGCCAAGACTCTTGCCAATCCTAAAATGACTCCCTTAATGTAGATATCTTATTCCCTTCTCCAATATCCACCTTTCCTCCATTTCCACCCTCCCACTCCCCCAAGCTCTCCCCAGTCCTTCCCTTCTCCCTTCTCCTTCCCTCTCTCCCCTTCCACCACCCCCCTATCCCCACCTCTATCCCCACCCCAGTGCTTCCAACTTTTGCCTGGCAATCTTGTTTGCTTCCAATTTCCAGGAGGATCTATATATGTTTTTCTTTGGGTTCACCTTGCTATTTGGCTTCTCTAGGCTTGTAGCTATAAGCTTAATGTCCTTTGTTTTATGGCTAGGGTCCACTAATGAGTGAGTACATACCATAATCATCTTTTTGGGTTTGGGTTACCTCACTCAGGACAGCGTGTTCTATTTCCATCCATTTGCATGCAAAATTCAAGATGTCATTGTTTTTTACCACTGAGTAGTATTCTAATGTGTATATATTCCACACTTTCTTGATCCATTCTTCCATTGAGGGGCACCTAGGTTGTTTCCAGCTTCTGGGTATTACAAATAATGCTGCTAATGGCCAAAAGATACTTAAGGTCATGTTCAACTTCCTTAGCCATCAGGGAAATGCAAATCAAAACAACGTTGAGATACCATCTTACAATCAGTGTGGCAGTTTCTCAGGAAATTGGGAATCAACCTACCTCAGGATCCAGCAACACCACTCTTGGGAATATACCCAAGAGAAGTCCAATCATACTACAAAAGCATTTGTTGCGATTTTCTTAATTTTCATGATTCAATATTGCTATAATATGCATATGCTCCAAATTGTATACAATCATCTATTGAAAAATATATTCACGTTTTAATAGTAATATTCTTTCATCTCATAATCTGAGAATTTGCATTAGAATTTTGGATAGTTAGTACAATTTAGTTTGAATATTTTCATTTAGAAGTTTAGATAGTTAATACAATTTAGTTTGAATATTTTCACTTAATAATCTAAAACTTGGCATGATATGCACAAGGTAATTACTTGTAAAAACTGCATCTTGTAAGTTGCAGATATTCATTTAAATAACAATTATAACCTAAGCTTCCTTTTTGATTCTGTCTATGAGAGTTTTGTGAGTTCTTTATCTTTATAAATGCTATACAGTAAGAGAACTAAATAAAATATTTCTTTACATTATTGTCCCTTTACTTACAGAAATTGCAGTTTTTTCCCAGTTTTTGGGTGCTTTATACTAGTTAGAGATCTTAGTGTGCTCTTTGTGATTCAGCTCAACAGAGACTATCAACTTTCTTTCCATCATTTTGAAATTGAAATGCTTTGTGGTCTCTGTGGGAATTTATCTCTCCACCATTCCTATGACAGCCTCTACAGATATTACCAGTTGGATGTGTCTCAAAAGAGGTCGGTAAGGTCAAATGATAGAGGGGAAAAAGTGGTGTAGGAGGGTCTTCTGTTAGTGTATTGCTTTCATTGGTTAAATAAAGAAACTGCCTTGGCCTTTGGATAGGGCAGCCCTTAGGTGGGCAGAGTAGACAGAATGGAAGGCTGGGAGAGAGAAGGCAATGTGGGAGACGCCATGGTTCTACGGCCCAAGATAGACGCTAGTTAGACTCATGCCAGTAAGCCACAATTAAGTGGCGATACACATTAATGGAAATGGGTTAATCAAGATGTGAGAGTTAGCCAATAAGAGGCTAGAACTAATGGGCAAGGCAGTAATTAAATGAATACAGTTTCAGTGTAATTATTTCGGCGGCTGGGAGCCAGGTGGAAGGACGCAGCCTGTGCACCTCTTACTACAAAAAAGAACAGCAATGTGATCACTCAACCTACAAAGGAAGAAGTAATAAGACAATTCAAGGTTAGATAAGTACAGACTGAAGTCAATAAAAATGTTAGTGATTACATTCTCTACCCTTAAAATCACCTAAAAGAAGTAAACCTACTGTAAGTAACTCAAACTTCCTTCCTACATATCCATAGCCTGGGTGTTATTTTCTAAATAGTTTGAGTATTAGATTTTTAAATGCCTGTATAATTATCATTTTGTCTCTAGTACATATTTAAATTTTCCTTCCCTTAGTTTTAATCATTTAACATTTCCAGTGGCTTTTTTTTTTTACTTTTAACAAATTGGTCTTTCTTTTAATGATGGAAATTGATATAAAGCAAAATTTGATTAATAGAAATCCACTCTCCATTAAACAATCATGAAATATTCCAAATCTGATAATAGAGTTTGGAGCAAGCCACTTAGAAATATAAGTATGTTGAATTTTTTTATAAATTTTTATTTTCTGCATTTCTGACCCATTTTAAAATAACTAGAGTCAATTTACTTTAAAAATGTGAAAATAATTGTTTTGTTTCAAAGAGAATTATTATTGCACTTATGAACTATTGTAAATTTAAATGACCCAGTAAATGAGCAAGCCCTCTAGTCATGTGCTGATTCTCATTCACTTTTTAAAGAATGTTAGATTTAGATGTAATGTAGAAGAGAGTCTCTGTAAGTATTATTTGCAAGAAGTAGCAATAAAATATCCTCGAATGAATGAAAAATGTTTGCTCTGTCATATACTTCAGACTTTTACATTAATTTAACTTCAGAACTATCAATTCACTGATAAATTAACGTGTTAGATATACATCTTAAAATTGAGAATTAATTTAAAGGTAATTGCACCTCATTGGGAGGCCGTTAACCAGAGTTAATTACTGTTGTAATGTAGAGTTGAATTTCACTGCATTTTTAATAAGGGTCCAAAACCACCTTTGGAATTAGCTCCCTTGTGACTCTTCACCAGGGATTTAAATCATTTTCTAATAGCATGCATTAGAAGGGGTTTAGCTGCTAAGGCAAAAATCATTAAACCTTCCATTTTCATTTACAGGGCTCCCAATTTTTAGTCAGTAATTTCTTCCCACACTGCTTAAACCATTTATTTTCTTTCCTTTGAATTTTAGACACCCTGAAGTAAACTTTGAGAAACTACTCATGGATAACATGCTAGCCATTGTTTTCTAAGACCTGTATTGCCTTAAACTCAAGGCTTTCTTTTAATTGAGATTAAACAGGCAGAAACCAAGTTTTCTCTATCATAACTCATTGAAAGATACTCTGAAGTCATTTGGGTTTTTCCTATATCTATTGAATAAAATGCAGGAAATGAACAATCTGAAGCTATATCTGGTGTGGAGCTGCCTTGAGATTATTTAACTTCGTGAAGGATCCTTTAAATAATGGAGAAGAATAGATTTTAGAAAAATTAGAACTAGATGTCTCCTTAGACCCCAGTCCATCAGCTTTATGAAAGGCTTGAAAATGAACTGAACTATCAATCACTCTGAATGTTTGGATTTCTGTCTTTGTAGGGAATGTGATATTGTGAGCAGTAAGCTGTCCTCTGCTTCAGCATTGTCCTCTATGGTCAAAACTTACTTACAGCAGACTGGCATATGGGAGAATTGTGTCTGCATAAATTAGTGTGTGGGTTACAATTTCCATGGGGTTATATTTCAAAAGGTTGTTAATTATTTTGTGTAATTGGTTGGTTAAGACAATAAGTACTGGCAGTTTGGTACAGGGACACTGATATATTGAGTACCACTAGCTTCTTGTTTCATAGAAATGTAATATTATATTCACCTCAAGTATTTTTCAGTATTTCAAAGTATGCAAAATTAAGAATAAAGGTTGGGCAGGCTCAGTGGGTGTTGTGATGATTTTATACAGATAGAGTAGGAATAATCATCTTAATATGATTAATCAGTACAGCCAGCAAATTACCAACCATGCTTTACATTAGATTTCTGACAATTTCTTCACTCTATAAGTAAAACTGTATACTCTTTGACATTGCCCTACACTCTTCACCAACTCCCTGGCAACTACCATTGTACACTTTGCTTTTTCATATAAGATATATATATATATATATATATGTGTGTGTGTGTGTGTGTGTGTGTGTGTATACATATATATCCTACTAATATTAAGTTAATATAATTGACATTAAGTGAAGTTAAAACATATTGTTTACTTTACTTGCCATAAGGTTCACAATAGTTTTTCAGGATTTTGTTCCTAATATATCTGAAAGTATACATATAACAATTTTTTTCCATTTTTTGCAAATTTTTATTCATTTCTCCATCAGTAGGTTCATAAGTGTTCTGTATCTTGGTTATTATGAACAATGGCCACATTATAAATGGAAGTACAGCAATATTCTTTTTGAGATAATGATTTCATTTAATTCAGCTTAATATCCAGAAATGAAAAGATAGGTTCCTTTTGTTTTCCTTTCTTAATTACTTCATGAGTGTCCCATCATTTTCCATAAGAGACATTATTTTTTTATTCCAGTCATAATCCTTTCCACGTGTAAGTGTTGAATTAGATCCATGATAGATGCATGAATATGGCTTTCAACTTTTTAGATTTATATCTATTCAACATATCCATTTCTTCCATAAATTGGACAACTACATTTGTTAATAGGATTCTATTGCTATACAGCATTTATTTCTCCATTTTATAACTGTTAAGTTTGCTGGTGGTTTCTCATTTGGATTATCATTAATAGTCCTGTTGCTGACAATTACTTTGCCATAAAGTATATCTATCTCAATAGGAGCATTGTGTAGGCATATAGATGGGCATTAGCAAGCTTGGAAGTCATCGAGGATGAACTTTAAGCAACACCACTGAATCCCCTTTTCCTTGATAAAACAACAACTTTACAAAGTGAAAGCAACACAATTGCATCTCATGATTAGAAATTATATAAGGAAATTATATTGATGATAGGGTGTCGGAGGAAGAGAGGCCGCTTGTTGGCTCCTGACTACTTAGCCCTGAAATAAGCACACAGAAACTGTATTAATTAAGTCACTGCTTGGCCCATTAGCTCTAGCTTCTTATTAGCTAACTTTTACTTATTAATTTAACACATTACTATTAATCTGTGTATTGCCACATGGCTGTGGCTTACCGGCTAATGTTCTGTCGGGCTCCAACGGGACTACATGGCTTCTCTATGACTCTACCTCCTTTCTCCCAGCATTCCATTTAGGTTTTCCTGCCTAGCTCTGTTCTTTTGCCCTATCAGACCAAGCAAGTTTTCCTTATTAATTAACCAATTGTATTCACAGCATACAAAGGGGAATCCCACATCAATAAGGAACAAAGTGTAGATGACAGGGTTTATTGAGAATAATTAATGGAAAGTCCTTTTCCCAACAAAATAATGAAAACTGAGTTCTATTTCTCACTAGGAGGAGAAACATAATCTTCTAAAGGTCCTGAAGAATGATAGAATTTCAACAATATAGTATCATCCCTCCTTTAGGAATTAACTTAAACTAACCTGTTTAGAGCTAGAACAGTGGCTTGCTCAGTAGTTGCAAGAGCACACCACTCCTGGGAAGAACTTGCCCTTGGTGTCCAGTACACACAGAAGACTGCTTCCAAGCTCTTTGTCCACCAACTCTACAGGATCCAACCTCTTCTTTCTTTCAGCATCTGTACTCACATGTGTGCCCTTCCCAAAACATCCTTTTTAAACTAAAATGAAACGTCAAATGAGCCTACCAAACATAAAAAGCTGTTATGACTAAAGACAAGTGCAAAAAATTGAAGAAATATTTATCCTTTTATTTAAATAATATATTTTTATACATCAGAAGCCCATCTCTAGATACAGCTCTTTAGGGACCCTTATTGACAAGTCTCTCCACTTTCTTGAGTTCAAAAATTACATTTTTTCTTCTCACACATATCTGCAACTTCTTCTGAATGCTCAGATTGTAAACATGAATCCTCTTAAAACCTGAGCATTCTCTCCCATGTCTTGATGTGTGATTCTCTTCTGTATGCTGTGAATATGTTTTATTACCAGTGGTTAATAAAGAAGCTCCTTTGGGCTTATGGCAGCACAGAATAGAGCAAGGTGGGAATTTCAAACAGATAGAGGAAGAAAGAAGGTGGTATAAAAGAGGCACCATATAGCTGCTGAAGAAATATGGCCCTGAATCTTATCAGTAAACCACAAGCCTCGAGATAAAGTATAAAATAATGGGTATGGGTTGATTTAAGATCTAAGAGTTAGTTAACAAGAAGCCTAAGCTATTAGCCAAGCAGTATTGTAATTAACGTAGTTTCCGTGATTTTGGGGGAGGAGAGAAGGGATGGGTTTATTTGGCTTATACATTATTGTTCATCACTGAAATAAGTCATGACAGGAACTCAAACAGAACAGGGATCTGGAGGCAAAAACTGATGCAAAGGCCATGGGGTCCTGCTTACTGGCTTGCTCTTCATGGCTTCCTCAGTCTGCTTTCTTTCTTTCTTTCTTTCTTTCTTTCTTTCTTTCTTTCTTTCTTTCTTTCTTTCTTTCTTTCCAAGACAGAGTTTCTCGGTGGCTCTGGATACAGTATGGAACTCACTCTATAGAACAGGCTGTCTGCAAACTCACAGAGATCCAACTGTCTCTGCCTTCCAAGTGCTGGGATTAAAGTTGTGTACTACCACAACCCAGTTCTGCATGCTTTCTTTTTTTTTAATTTTTTTAAAAAGAAAACAAACTATCTTTTCTTCATTACATATAACAATCCAAGTTCCCAGTCCCTCCCTTCCTCCCATTCTCTCCACATACTCCACCACAGCCCTATCCACTCTTCAGAGAAGATAAGGCACGTTGCTTTGTGGAAGGTCCAAGGTCCTCCCTACTATATCTAGGATGAGAAAGGTATCCTTCCAAAGAGAATAGGTTCCAAAAAATCCAGTATAAGCAGTAGGGATAAATTTTGGTGCCATAGACAGTGGCCCCTCAGTTCTCCCTAGCCATGCAACTGTCAACCACATTCAGAGGGACTAATTTAGTCCTATGCTTGTTCTTTCCCAGGCTGGCTGGTTTTGCTGTGCCTCCGTTAGCCCACATAGACTGTTTCAGTGGGTGTCCCCATGATTGTCTTGACCTCTTTGCTTATATTCTCATTCTTCCCACTCTTCAATTAGACTTTGGGAGCTGAGTCCAGTACTCTAATGCGGGTCTCTGCCTCTGTTTCCATCAGTTGCTGGATGGAAGTTATAGGTGATATTTAAGATATTCATCAGTATGACTACAGGGCAAGGCTGGTTCAGGCATGTTCTCCTCTAGTGCTTAGGGTCTTAGCTGGGGCCATCCTTGTGGATCACTGGGAATTTTTCTAGATCCAGGTTTCTTGCTAATCCCATAATCACTCCCTCAATCAAGATATCACTTTCCTTGCTCTCATCTCTGTCCTTCCTCCATCTTGACTATCTTGTTCCCTCAAGTTCTACTCTCTCTTCCCCTTCTCTTCTCCTCTTCCCCTTCCACTCTCCCTTCTCCCCCATGCCTATATTCCCAATTTTGTCAGGTGATCTTGTCTTTTTCGACTTTCCAGGTGGATCTATATGTGTTTTTATTAGGGTTCACCTTGTTACTTAGCTTCTCTAGGATCATGAACTATAGGTTCAAAATCCTTTGTTTATGATTAGTATCCACTTATGAGTGAGTACACACCATATTCATTTTCTTGTGTCTGGGTTACCTCACTCAGGTTGGTGTTTTCTAGTTACATCCATTTGCATGCAAAATTCAAAATGTCATTGTTTTTCTTACAGCTGATTAGTACTCTAATTTGTAAATGTACCACACATTCTTTTTTTCCATTCTTTGCTTGAGGGACATCTAAGTTGTTTCCAGGTTATGGCTATTACAAATAATACTGCTATGAACAGTGTTGAACAAATGTCTTTGTAGTATAATTGAGAATATTTTGTGTATATGCCCAAGAGTGCTATTGCTAGATCCTGAAGTAGGTTGATTTCCAATTTTCTGAGAAACCACTATGCTGATTTGCAAATTTGCGTTCCTACTAGTAATGGATGAGTGTTCTCCTTACTCCACATCCTTTCCAGCATAAGCAATCATTTGGTGTTTTTGATCTTAACCATTCTGATAGGTATAATATGGTATCTCAGAGTTGTTTTGTTTTGCATTTCCCTGATGGTAAAGGATGTTAAACATTTCCTTAAGAGTCTTTTGCCATTTGAGCTTCTATTGTTGAAAATTCTGTATAGTTCTGTACCCTAATTTTTAATTGAGTTATTTAGAATTTTGATGTATAATTTCTTGAGTTCTTTGTATATTTTGGAGATCAGTCCTTTCCTGATGTGCTGTTAGTAGGCTGCCTTTCTGTCTTATTGACTTTGTCCTTTGCATTACAGAACCTTCTCCGTTTCAGGAGGTGCCATTTATCTATTGTTGCTCTCAGTGTCTGTGCTACTACAGTTATATTCACAAAGTGGTCTCCTGTGCCTGTGCATTGAAGGCTACTTCCAACTATCTCTTCTATCAGGTTCAGTGTGCTCAGATTTATATTGATGTATTTAATCAATTTGGACTTGAGTTTTGTCCATGAGGATAGATATGGATCTATTTTCATTCTTCTACATGTTGATATCCAGTTATGTGAGCACCATTTGTTGAAGATGCCTTATTTTTTCCATTATATAATTTTAGTCGCACAGTTTTGAAATGGCAGCTTCCTGGGCCATGCTGTCAGTAGGAGCCCAGACAAGATCTGGCTATGGAGGACTTTAATGAGGTTTCTGAGCACCATATTATAAACTGCTTAATGGTATGACATAGATTCATTGTATATTTGTTAATGGGGCAATTTGCATGGCTCTCAGAGACAGCAATATACTTGTTGTCATGTTGGGCTGGGCAGAGCCAACAGGCAGTGCTTCAGAGTTGGACTTAGCCACTCCCATTTAGCATTTAAAAAGGTGCTTCTGGTAAAAAAATAATTACAGATACACAATAAAGACAGATTCAGATGAAAAATACTTCTATATGGGTCACAGTTTTTTTTGTTAAATATACGTAGGCTTGGGAGAGAGAAAAAAAGAGTATAAAGAGTCATAAAAAAAACAAAGTCTGTATAAAGACAGAGTACATACAATCATAGATTAGAGTAAATATAATAAAATAGATATTAAAAAGTAAAAGTGTAAAAAAATATATATATAATAAATGGGACCTCCTGAAATGGAAAAGCTTCTGTAAAGCAAAGGACATGGTCAACAAGATAAAATGACAGCCTACAGAATGGGAAAAGATCTTCACTAACCCCACATCAGACAGAGGTCTGATCTCCAAAATCTACAAGGAACTCAAGAAATTGAACACCAAAAGAACACATAATCCAATAAAAAAAAATGGAGCACAGACCTAAACAGAGAACTCTCAACAGAGAAATCTAAAATGGCTGAAAGACACTTAAGGAAATGTTCAACATCCTTAGTCATCAGAGAAATGCAAATCAAAACAACTCTGAGATTCCATCTTACACCTGTAAGAATGGCCAAAATAAAAAACACTGATGACAACTTATGCTGCAGAGGTTGTGGGGAAAAGGGAACACTCCTGCATTGCTGGTGGGACTGCAAGCTGGTACAACCCCTATAGATGTCAGTGTGACAATTTCTCAGAAAATTAGGAAACAACCTTCCTCAAGACCCAGTAATACCACTTTTGGGTATATATCCAAAAGATGCTCAATCGTGCCACAAGGACATGTGCTCAACTATGTTCATAGCAGCTTTATTTGTCATAGTAAAAAAATAAGCCACATAAAGATGGAATATACACTGATTGTCTGTATTGTGTATATTATTGTGTTTTCTTTCAATTTTTTGACTGTCAATGATCTAAATACAGAGAGACATTTCATTGTATAGGCTGCTAAGATAAACCAACATATATGTTTTAAAGGTTTCTTGACTTCAAAATTTGAGTCTAAGGATATGTTACTTTGGAAAAGACTTTCTTCTTTTGTTTTCACAGAGGATGAGAACCTATGGAATCCTCCTAGTCTAATGTGGTTTGATGTACCATGATTCCCCAAAAGGTCGCCCAAAATTTCTTTTCTAACAAAAAGCAGGAAGCAGTTTAGTGAGGACTATGCCCAAATTCCCCTAAATGATTATTTATAAATGTTTGTTTACATTTAAAGAGGAATATGATATAGATATGACTAATTTGTAATGATATGGATCTTAGTTTATTGATACAAATTTAAGGTCAAGTATATATTTCTGCTCTTGATTGAGATATTGTGTTTTTGCAGCCTATTCAAAAATGTAATGTATAATTAAGAAATATAGGTTAATATATTATTATTATAGATAGTCATCTATAATAGTCAAGCTTGTAGTCCTGTCGATAGTCATTCTTCAAACATCTCAAAGACTACAGAATATGGCATTTAAGATGTTTAAAAACTTAGGACTTTTAATGACAATGAGATACATCTGCTCCTGGCAGCACCAATTACTCCAAGAGGATGATGGGCATTGAAGAGGCTCCTTATAAAGTTGATTAGCCATTTGGCAAGAAACTGCTCTTGCCTGGACTGCTTGATGTTATACTATGTGAACTGGACATGCAGGATTATAAAAAATCACTGCTGTATTTACCTAAAGAAGGTGAGACTGTCCTTCAAAGTTCCTGCTTTATGAAAGAGTCTGAAAGACATTCTCCAGGATACAGAAGAAAATTACTGACAAACTGCCCATATAGGTGGGACTGTCTTTAAAATTTCCTGCTTCATGGAAAATCTGCTGGATACTATGGTCCTGCGGGCTGAAGATGGATGCCCCAACAGTACAGAAGAATTTTGGGTAGCTGTCCAGGCAGTGA